>JARACY010004280.1:0-27749 GCA_029255725.1 Scrobipalpa atriplicella | reverse complement strand
ATCATCAGCTCTTAGCCTTTTCCAGAATTTCTTGGGGGTCGGCTGTCTAATCTAGGGGACAGAACGGGGATACTGGTATTTACACAGAGTGACTGCTAACCGCCGAAAAATCTTTGATTCTGATGTCAGGGGTAGACTAGAAGCTACAATTATACATACCACATTTACATACATCTACCTACAATAATAGTTAGAACAGAAGAATAGTTCACCTAAAACTACAAGTAAATTCGAGAACAAATCGAAATAAGGCTGCGAGGTTAAGCTCCGTGACATTTGGTAATAAATAATGTACGTATGTGAGTTTGTCTGTAAATATATAGTCTGATAATCGTACTGAAGATAATTCCTACTTTGTACTTACTATTATTGTAATTAGAACGGGTCTGAGCGCGGTTGGTTGAAATAGGTATTTTGAGATAAATACCTTTTATTAAATACATTTTTAGACCCGTTCTAGATACAGTGTACAAAGCACGAAAGTTTAAAACAATATTGTACTAACTATTTCAAAGAATGTTTTATACTGAGAAAGTATAGTAGTTATAAAGGTTAAGTTACCTATTTTTGGTATCAAGATTAATAGTGGTTGTACTGAATAATTTATGTGTTGGTACGTACTTGAATAACTTGCTTGACTTCCTAAGTGGTAACTTTTTTTCTCTTCTATATCAATTGTATAATCAAAACTGGATGGAAAATCGGACACTATAGACCATGGTGTTAGTTAAGTTTAGGTTTTCAATGAAACGGTCTTAAGTCTCTGCGATATGTTTTTTTTTTGTAACGACCAATTTAAGAGACAATATGCTTAGCACGTGCCTTTCAAAGCTTGGAATCAATTTTTTTAAAGATAATACTTACCTGTTGTGTACCAGAATTATTCCAAGCGGACGATCTTTAAAAAAATCAAGTTTCGCTTAACATATTTTTGATTAATTTTTTTCAAGTTCATGTTCCTAAAGCTGTTTTTAATTAATTATGTAGTAGGTCACTAGGTAAGTACATGATTGAGCCAGGCACATAAAACAATAAGACAATTAAAATATAAAAAAAAAATATTACAACACAATTCATTTGTCTTGTAATATATTTTTTTAAAAGTCAAAATATTACAGGACCATTTAAATTGTGTCGTCAGCAAACTTGATTTTTTTAAATCGGATAAAAATATCTCCAAACATTAACAACAAAATTTTATTATCGATGCAAATTTAAAATTAAAAAGGGCTATCACGAAATGAAGTTGTTTTGCATATTTTCTTCATAATGATAAAAGTCCTCGTAAAACGTTCGAAAATCGGTTTTTATCACAAAATTACCGGTATAAAATTTCGATTTTAATGTCACTATTTACATATCTCCGTTTCGTTAGTAAGGTTCTTATTAATAAATCCATCTCGAGGAGTATAGGCGTTAAATATACAACAGATATTTAATTTATGTACAAAAAATTGCATAATAATATTAAGTTGCGTTCAGACATAAAATTATGTATTAACTTATTGCTCGTTTCTAGAAGGCTAATATTTTTTTCATGCCTAGCGTAAACCTAGATTTTATTTAAAAATGAAAAACTAAAATTAGTCTTCATGAATAAAAAATTAATACATAAATTAAAGTTAATCATTTGTTATAATAAACTAAAAGTAATAAACTAAAAAAATAAGTTCTGGTCACCATTTAATTTTTCATTGAACATTTTATTGATACTTTTTCAATTTACTTAACAGTCAATATTTTGACTAAACAACACTTTACACTGACAGTTTAATAACAGTTATAACGTTTTTAAATATTCAATTACCAATAAACGTTTATTTTGATTAATATCTTTAGCGAGTAATTCACTAAACCTCATCAAACTTTTATTTAAACCGGTTTTTTAGGATCAACGATCTAGCAATTAGAATTTCCAATATGCCTGAGGCTTGTGCCGTAATATTTCCTATAAGGTTCTGTATTCAATTTAAAATTTATCTAGACATAATCACAACACGATAGAAACAATTCATGAAAAATCTATGAAAATTTGTATTAAAAACACATAAGTACATAATAGATAATATTGGTCCCTTGATCCGAAAGTCCTTTCGGCCTTAATAATACTTATCTAAGTGTTTGGAGACATTTCTACGGTATTGTAAAAACCTGTTTAATTCATGTGAGCTACCTCGGAATAAATAAAATAATGTGATGATTTGCATTTTATATAACTTTCGCAAGCGGCTTTTTTATAACTGATGTAGGTAAATTTTTGAAACAGATGCGTGAGAAAGTTTGTAAAGTTATTATTTTAATATCAAAATATTATGATATAATATTTTTGGGCTTAACGCTTAATTAATCATGTAATATAATGTGTGAAACATTAAGGAATTTGAGCAAAACAAACCTACGAAATTAGAATACTGTACTAAGCAATTCGTAAAATAAAATATCTTAAAACTATATTACCTGAACCAAAAACTATTCTCACAAATTTTTAGGTAATTCAGAAACAAGTAGATGCTATCAAAATTTAAATAAGTTGTCCAAATAGGTAAACGCAAGATTAACAAAAACATACGCAAAATATTTCCGTTACATTCTAAAAAAAAAATATGTGTCTTTGCGGTGGTAGGTACGTAAGAATTCTGCCGTTCTGGATTTTGGTCGACTTTTCAAACTGTAATAATTATCATCATGATACCACCTAAAATTCAATAGATACATCATATTTTCCAGATTGGCCCATCTGTATCAAAGCCCAAGGCCGAGTAAGGAGCAACTTCTACTTCTACCGAGGTTTTTACGTCGCCTCATCAAGAATTGATGCAGGCACGCCATACGTATGTGGCAGTCATATTCGGTTTCAGGCTTTCGAGTAAAAGTTTTTTTTCAATCGAGTTACAAGCAAGCATCAGTCTTCTTTTAACAGCGGTAAATTCAAACATAGAGTGACAGTTAGACAACGGTGATCGAGAGGTAATAGTCGACAATGGAGCATGCTCACGCAAAAACTTTAGTTTAGTTAGAGGCACTAGTTTTTCCTCACTCTAAAGTAAGACAAAAAGTTTTTTGCTGGGTCGCAATTCAGGACGTATTTCCATCATCAGCTCTTAGCCTTTTCCAGAATTTCTTGGGGTCGGCTGTCTAATCTAGGGGACAGAACGGGGATACTGGTATTTACACAGAGTGACTGCTAACCGCCGAAAAATCTTTGATTCTGATGTCAGGGGTAGACTAGAAGCTACAATTATACATACCACATTTACATACATCTACCTACAATAATAGTTAGAACAGAAGAATAGTTCACCTAAAACTACAAGTAAATTCGAGAACAAATCGAAATAAGGCTGCGAGTTAAGCTCCGTGACATTTGGTAATAAATAATGTACGTATGTGAGTTTGTCTGTAAATATATAGTCTGAATCGTACTGAAGATAATTCCTACTTTGTACTTACTATTATTGTATTAGAACGGGTCTGAGCGCGGTTGGTTGAAATAGGTATTTTGAGATAAATACCTTTTATTAAATACATTTTTAGACCCGTTCTAATACAGTGTACAAAGCACGAAAGTTTAAAACAATATTGTACTAACTATTTCAAAGAATGTTTTATACTGAGAAAGTATAGTAGTTAAAAGGTTAAGTTACCTATTTTTGGTATCAAATTATAGTGGTTGTACTGAATAATTTATGTGTTGGTACGTACTTGAATAACTTGCTTGACTTCCTAAGTGGTAACTTTTTTCTCTTCTATATCAATTGTATAATCAAAACTGGGATGGAAAATCGGACACTATAGACCATGGTGTTAGTTAAGTTTAGTTTCAATGAACGGTCTTAAGTCTCTGCGATATGTTTTTTTTTTGTAACGACCAATTTAAGAGACAATATGCTTAGCACGTGCCTTTCAAAGCTTGGAATCAATTTTTTTTAAAGATAATACTTACCTGTTGTGTACCAGAATTATTCCAAGCGGACGATCTTTAAAAAAATTATATCAAACCTTAGAACATCGCTGTAAAATTAATTAAAAACCCGCAGTTAATTTTGCATAATTTAAATTCTAAGATTCCATTTTTGAATCGTGTTCTAACGGCCGTTAGCAGAAACCTGTACGAAAAGAAATTAACAAAAAAATGTAAACCTATAAAATTGATAGTTGTATAACAGTTTTGCTTAATTCTATTCGGTATTTTTTTTTGTAAATAACATTTATAATAATTCCCTTTGATATTTTATAATTTCGAAAATGTCCAAGTACTTAGACTTCTCTTAGAACCTGGTGGCTTTTGGTCAGTAGGTATCGTTATATTATCTAACCACATGATACTTAATCTTTTGCTACAGTTTCATCTAGGTAAATGTTCGTTCACCTTTTAACATATTCTAAATACTATGGAAAAAAAAACCTGTTCAGCTTGTCTCTAGAAAAACAGCCTTCTCAAGGCCATCTCGGGTCACTTCCAGAATATGTCACAAGTTCGACCTCGTGTCTGTTATAAATTTATAAATACCCGCATCTTTTAATTGCCTTACTATGACCTAAACCGGTCACATAGCAATAAAATCTACATAAATCCTTATGTAACTTTGTGTGAACAGGCGTAGAGTTCATTTTATTTGGTGTCGTAAATAAGCCATAAATAATGGTAGAAATATCCGTGAGACTTTAAAGCATCATGTTCTTAGGATACTATTTCTGCAGGTCTATTTTTCTGTTTATTTTTTTTAGGACAATAACGGGATTAAGGCTCGTATTTTTAAAGCGAACTCAAGATTGAGAGCAATATTGAGTGCGGATTTGACAGGTGATTTTGTACTGGAATGACATTCCTGATACGAATTCAAACTAGTTTATAAATACGGGCCTAAAATTTCCAACCATAGCAGCACTAAACTCTACTCAAAAAGTTAAAGTATTTTTAAGTGGAAAAGAATACGTAAAAAAAGTATTTCATCTCATGCTCATAATTATAATATCTAAAATAAAATCAAGTTCATTCAGGGTTAATGTAATTTTGGAAATATTCATTGGAAAGTAATCAATTTATTAATTAATCTTGCTTTACCTAATACTGCGTGCATTTTAAGTAATATAATTTGGAACATTTATCCAGAATCAATAAGTATTTACGTCACTCATTATGCTTTTAATTCTGGCGACGAAGGGAAATATTGAATCAAATTTAATTCGACAGAAGTAATCCCTTTATCAGCTTATTCTTATATTTTTCCTTGTGATAATCTGTATCAGTACAAGCTCGATGGTGTAGTGGTTAGGGCTGCTGTCTTCAGTGCGGGAGGTTGTGTTTCAAATCCCACCACGTATCTATCGTGTTTTTGGGTTACGTTACGTTTATTTGACGCTTTTACGGTAAAGAAAAACATCGTGAAGAAACTGACACACTCCTACGAAGAAATTAAAGATTGTATATGAACAGAACTTTATTTACTATAAAAATAATAATATATATAATATAAGAAAATAATAATTTCAAGTCTGAGGCTCGTATTTATAAAGCGATCTTAAGATTGAGATCAATATTAAGTTTGGATTTCACAGACCGTTTTGTACTGAAATGACATTTCTGATACAGACTCAAACTCGCTGTCACTCTTGAGAGCTGATTAAAAATACGGGCCTGAGAGGTAGGATCGATGGAGTACGAGAAGTTAAACCCATTATGAAAGATTATTTCTGTATTCCTTCGATCCCTTTATTTTTTATTCCATCCACCGGATCGTTTTTATTGCTTTTTTATTCGAATGACAGTTTCTCTTTGTCTCGTTTCTCATCTTAAATACACTTGGCAACATTTAAGGTCAAGGTTACTTGATATAGGCGAATGCTTATAAATATTATTGTATCTTATTATTCGTATAATTGTATAAAGAATTTTTCTTTAGTGTAAGTAAAATAAAGGAAAATAGGTATAACGTTCAAATGTCAATGACTTTGAGAACAGGCAGCTAAATATCAGATAGCAACCTCATTGTTAAGAATAAACTCATACATTTAGTAAAATAATAATACTGTTATGTATAACAATTTTCTACTTGACAAAAAATATTAACATTTCTTCTAGAATGTGAAGAATTCCCTTGCAATTTTTCTTTAACCTCGCACAGTTCTCTAAACTAGTTATTTTGCATATTATTCAAATTAAAAAGTAAACTGGAAGCGCGGGTATACTAATGTTATAGTGGTAGTAATCCGATATCTTGTTTAATATACTTCTCGTGTATGTCAGTTTTTGTACAGTCAACTACAAATATTGGTTGAACTCTTGGAACATTCAAAATAAAACGGAATTTTCTATGGTACTCAAGAATAACATAAATTTATGCAAAAATCATGAAAGCTCTACATTTTTAAATAATTATATTTTGTACCTATATATTTTTGTCCGTAGGAACTCCGCTTTATTTTAAAATGGTTGTGCATAACTAAAATTCAACATTGCATCAAAAATTCCGAAAGGCAATTTGGTTTTTCATAATTTATGGTTTAATAACATCCATCAACATGGCACTAAATTACCTTAGCTAATTTATGTGGGTAAGTATTCTGATACTTACATACTTTATGATGCCTAACAATGTCTCAAGTATCCAATATATGTAACCAAGGTTGACTAACGGTACGTAGACAGGATTATTTATAAACTTACATAATGTTGATATAGCCGAGTAGATACATTACCAAAGCAGATGCCTAAAAAAACAAAGTACCTACAGAGGTATAATTTAGTAAAAACATAAACATTATGATTTGCAAACAATGACCTTTGTTAGTTTTGTACAATTTCAATTTTTTTTTTAGTATTTCAAAGAAAGACAAATAAATAAATCAGCTGACTATACATTTTTAAAGTAGGTTTTCTGATCAATATGCGGTTCCTTGCAGTCTGTTCTCGCGCATACGACCTGAGCCGAATGCTTCCGAAAGATGCCGAAACTAAACAGTCACAATTTGAATTTAAAATTGGAACTATGACGACCGCCATGATGGTTTCTATTCCATTTAGATTTTGCGTAACTAATCGAAAGCGATTAGTGTGATGTTGATTTTTTTATTTGATGACTTCTGATATTAGAGAAAATTAAGTTCCCATGGTTTTTTCTGTAAATTTACTCAGATTATGACGTCATTAGTTTTACCATGATGCTTTTAAAGAAACGAACGGCTTGAAAGCTTGTTTTTGCATCAAAGTTTAATTCAGTTCAATATACTTTATCTACAAAAGCACTTTTCCACAAGAACGAAATTAAATCTCTTTATTTCTTCTCCACACAAACATTTTCAGAGCGGGCCTTGAGCTTGTAGACCGTTACGCCTATCATATTTTTCGTATTATGTTGTCAGTCCCAGTTCTAGGCCGAATAAAAGATCTTCTGGACGTTTATATGATAACTACCAAGTATTGTTGTTGGTTCGAGCGGAAATAATAAGGACATTGACATAGGATGTAGGATATTCTTAGCTAAAGTAAATGAAATACTTCCTTAGGTCTGACAAGAATTGTTAATAAATTCGTCATGTCCATCCAACCAATTGTATCCCTGAATATATTTCTAAATGGAGATGGAAATAAAATATGTTAAAGATAAAATTATTATGTTCTTCTTTAATTTCTTGTACCTATTCTGGTATCCGTCAACTTGGAACTTTATTATAGGTACAGTGAGCAGTTTTTATAAAGTCTTTTTGTGAAACATTATTATAAAGTATACCTACTTTTAATACCAACAAATTAAGTTTATATGACAGGATATTTTTAGACAAACAAATTATTTTAGGTAGGAATTAGTTATACTTAATAAGTATAGAAATAAAAAAATCTGCATTATATCAAGCAAGTACAACAAAATATCACTCTACATTTTGAATGTAGGCAACTATATTCGGCTCTACTGAAAGTGGAACAGATTTCCACACCAAAGAAAACCACCCAGGCGAAAAATAAAAACCCTCAACTGGCACAATACAAGCACTATTATGCAGCCCGTGAAAGTAGTGTTGCCAACATCAAAAACAAAAATCTTCCAGCAACCCTTGCTGAATATTTCAGAGGCCCGCACCACATCAGAGAGCGTTCTAATGTATCTACTCGGCTATATCAACATTATGTAAGTTTATAAATAATCCTGTCTACGTACCGTTAGTCAACCTTGGTTACATATATTGGATACTTGAGACATTGTTAGGCATCATAAAGTATGTAAGTATCAGAATACTTACCCACATAAATTAGCTAAGGGTGAAAGACAGGAGAACGGCGGCATAGTGTCTAGTGGCCTTTAAATGCTCTGGCTCTCCCACTCTAATAGGTAGGACACAGCAAGCTGTTTGGCTTTGGGCGTTTTGGTTAGAGTGCTCGTGAGTTAGACGGCCTCTTTTGGAGTCTACCACCGATTACGTGAAATCGTTCAGTTGGTGTTAACCACAAGCAAATTTGTAATATCAATGCACAAGCAAGCTTAAAACTCATCAAGAAAGTAAATCATCAGTGCTCGCAATCCAGAATTGTAGCAGAAGCTAAAAATCGCACTCTGTACCGCTGTCTTCGTAGCCGCAGCTGCCATATCTCCATTTTCGTGGCTCGTGCAACTTCCACGAAAAGAGCGGTGTGACTTGGCAGGAAAGTTCGTTTGGCGGATTTCGACTGATTAAATTCAATTATGTTCACCCCGGAATAGTTTAACTTGTGCAGGAGCCAGCTGGGCTCGAGCTCCTTTAATGGCTTCGATAGCTCTTGAGTTCTCTGTACTTGGACTAACAAATAAAAATCCGTGTTTTCACTGTGACAGTATAATAAGAACTGGATCAAAAACAAAATAGAAAAGAACATCAAAATCAAATATTTAAATTATTAAGAAAATACCAATAAAAAGTAATAAATTATATAAAAAGAGGTGCAGTTCTGCACATTCTCCCGATTTTTATTAAAAGAGAATATGCAGACGACAACAGAAACGACAGGAGTCTGGCAACCCAGACGTCTTTACGCAACCTCAGAGGAGCGCCGCCGCAGAGTAGCGCCGAGTAGAGCATCTGCAGGGTAGAAGCAAGCAGAGCAGAGACAAACATATTTGAGGAGAGCCGACCCGAGCAGAGCCGCGCAGAGCCGAGCAGAGCCGAGTCGACGAGCAGAGCCGAGTCGAGCCGAGCCGAGCCGAAAGCAGAGTAGAGCCGAGGAGCCGAGTCGAGTCGAGCGGAGCCGAAGCAGAGCAAAGTCCAGCAGATCAGTTGAAGAGATGATACGGAGACATCTGGACCACGTCGTCTTCTCCGGGAGTATAACATCTCACCCTCAGCCTCAGCATCTCTTTACTCACAGTTCATTACAGCATCACCTGGGAGTCAAGGCTTTCTGAGCGAGATCTTTTCTACTCTAACAGATGATGACAGTGGAAGCATCATTGTTGTAGAACCAGTCTGGGTAATAATTCCACAGTACCTTCTGCTCTCAGAATAACTTAAGAGATAGAGGCCAGCACAATTTTTCTCATCAGAATTCTGCAGGTTCCTAAAACGGAGTATTTATCCGCCCTCGCCATTGGTAGAACTTTGCAGGTTACACGGTAGCGCTGGAATTCCGCAGGTCTTAGGACAGGACACGGAGTAGCTGACAGTTGGCTATCGCTCGCAGCTGGCTGGGATCCAATGGAGTAGTTGCCATCGTTGAAGTGAGCGCGGTACAGTAGTCCTCCCTCCATCTTTATTAAAAGTACTTAATCGTACTCAGGTTGCCAGAACAATTCTAACAAATCGGAACATAATAAAATAACAACCTGCATTTGAAACATGAAACAATAATAACAACCTACATGGAACCTAAGAAAACGTTAACAAATTAATTTAACAACATTTTGAATATAAAAATTCAATAAAAAAATGATTCAACAAGTAAGTTAAAAAATCATATGATATTATGAGCAACGAAAACAAGTAGTAAACAAAAGAAAACAAATTAGTATAAGATACAATCATCGCGTATACATCGTGCCAAAAAACGCATAGGATCGACGGCGATTAGTGGAGGTGATGGGGGGTGATTGTTGACGATTTGATGTATTAATTTTGGCGATAAAATCAGAGCGTTCAAAAAGAAGTTTGAAAACAAAGTAACTGTAATCGAAACAAAATCACGCTCTGACTTTGTACCGCGTAGCGGTAAACCAATGCGAATAATTTGCAGTCGACTACTTTGGAGATGGAGCTGCAAAGCTGGGAGGTCATCCGACTCCAAGTCATGCATCTCAAAATCATGGTGACTGTACTTCGTGTCAACTGCAAACTGCACGCTTGAGTCTGCTGATTGCGTAGAAGTTACACTATTATCTGCAGAACAGGATAGCATAACGTCTACAGCGTCAGAATGCACAGAATGCAAATTGTCTAACTGGAACCCACTCTTATGTTTTCCAAGCCGTGTGATTGGACTTGAAACGCATAAAAACGGATTACAAGTTGGCTGAGATTGTCTATTAAGAGAATCTCCGGTTTTAAAATCTGGATGGCCGAAGAAATCCAAAACACTCGTGTTCATGGTCTCACTTTGTGAAACTATTTTTGAATTTAGAGGCCGGGAATTGTGAACAAACCCGAACACTGAAGTTGGTTCAGAAATTCCATCAATACAGTCGTCTGTTGGAGGCTGTACAGGAACTAGAGCACCGATGGTTGTTATGCTGGGATCAAAGCTCACCGTGGCACCGTCGTTCGGTATGGCATAGTTATCGCAGCTTTCCGCCAGGGCCGTAACATTCACTGACACTACTTTCGACGCAGGACGCTGGATAGTGACTTGGCTTTGATCAACCAAGGCGACAAACTGGTGTGTAGCAGAATCTGAAGGTGCCTGTTGCTCGGTATTCTCGCAGTCATTTTGTACAAGATGAACCTGACTTAGCGTGGCAGATGACTCCGACGTATTGCAAACTTTTTTCGATTTGCACAATGAAAACTCATGCGGGCAATCTTTCAAACATCCATGACATACCTTTTTCTCTTTCATAAACTGCCATCTGTCATTCACTGAAAAACTTTCAATTTTGACACAATCAATCAAATTGTGAATTCCAATGCAAAAAATACACTTTTTTAAATTATTTTCATGAATTTCAGCTTTGTTTTCGTACAGGTTTGTATTCGTGGTTTCGGAAGCGTGGAGACGATCCTGGCGATTGAAGAATGATTGCTGTGCCGGTGGTGTACTGCAGGTGGTGTGGCCGTCCAGCCCGAACCTTATCTGCAGGTCCACTTCCGAAACCAGAAATTCAGATAGTAGCTCCAACTTAGGCATGCCATGCATGTTAGCATCAGTGTGCGTAGCAGCAAAGCAAAGCCAGCGTGTCCTAAGTGAGGGCGATAATTTAGACAAAAGGGTGTTAAATAATTCTGGGAAATAAAGATACTCGATATTTTTTATTAAATCAATAGTAGCTACATAATTGCGGACGTGCCATGCAAAATCCGGTAGCTCCTTCTCGTCGTCAGCTATTTTAGGAAGGTTACGAATTATAGAAATTTGGTGAGAAATGATGTGCTCTGGTTGACCGAATCGTAGATCCAGGGCTTTGATCACGTCGTCAGGATCCTGAGCAACCACCAGCAGCATGCTGACCATCTCGTGTGCCTTGCCGGTCAGTGATAAGCTAAGGCGGGCAATATTTTCGGCTGCGGTGTAGTAATCCCTAGTATCGTGGAATATTCTTTTTAAAGCGAGCCAATCAGAAGGGGACTTACCATCAAATGTGGGGAGCTTACTGAAGTTGGAGGTTGGCCGCTGCTTCATGACAAAGTTCTTGCTGATGGTGTCGAGCGCTTGGAGGAATTCTGTTCCGGGTTGTGAAGTTGGACGCTCATACGGAGGGACGTAGGAGGGCCCCGGCACTGCGTAAGGCGACCGTAACGGTCCCGCCGCGGGCTTATAGGGCTCCTTGACGTGTGGGTCCACGAACCTCGGTGGATCACCCTCACCTGCACTCTCAAATAGAATTATATTATTCAGGGCCGGCTGCTCGATGGTGGTGTCGGCAGGCGGCGGTTCTTGTGTGTCTAACCAATCTTGGACTGATCTATGGGACTGACTTCTTAGAGTAGAGGCATCGATTTGTGCTAGTTCAGCACGTAGTTCTGCATCGGCCACTGACTTGGCGATTTCGGCTAAGCTTTTGGCATGCCGAGCCTCGGCAGCGAGTTTACGAGCCATAATCGTGGCTTGCGATGCATGGGAACGAACACTACTGGTCGACGACGGTAGGGCGGTACGATCTACATTTTCTATTGCAGACGCAACTCCGCGTGGGCTTACATGGCCTGAATCTGAATGGGTCTGCTCTGTAGCGGACTCAGATTCATTGGGGCCATGACAGCCGGGAATTGTCGGGGTCTGATTTTGCGCTAGGCCGCCTGCCGTTTCTGGTCGAGGTAAAAGAGTTCTGGAACGGAGTTCCATTTCCACACACTAACTAAATAAAAGCGGTACTTACCGGTGAAAGGACCACATGTGCAGGTTTGTATTCGTGTGTGGAAATGGAACTCCGTTCCAGAACTCTTTTACCTCGACCAGAAACGGCAGGCGGCCTAGCGCAAAATCAGACCCCGACAATTCCCGGAATTCCTCCAAGCGCTCGACACCATCAGCAAGAACTTTGTCATGAAGCAGCGGCCAACCTCCAACTTCAGTAAGCTCCCCACATTTGATGGTAAGTCCCCTTCTGATTGGCTCGCTTTAAAAAGAATATTCCACGATACTAGGGATTACTACACCGCAGCCGAAAATATTGCCCGCCTTAGCTTATCACTGACCGGCAAGGCACACGAGATGGTCAGCATGCTGCTGGTGGTTGCTCAGGATCCTGACGACGTGATCAAAGCCCTGGATCTACGATTCGGTCAACCAGAGCACATCATTTCTCACCAAATTTCTGCAGGTTCCTAAAACGGAGTATTTATCCGCCCTCGCCATTGGTAGAACTTTGCAGGTTACACGGTAGCGCTGGAATTCCGCAGGTCTTAGGACAGGACACGGAGTAGCTGACAGTTGGCTATCGCTCGCAGCTGGCTGGGATCCAATGGAGTAGTTGCCATCGTTGAAGTGAGCGCGGTACAGTAGTCCAGGACCACATGTGCAGGAGCCAGCTGGGCTCGAGCTCCTTTAATGGCTTCGATAGCTCTTGAGTTCTCTGTACTTGGACTAACAAATAAAAATCCGTGTTTTCACTGTGACAGTATAATAAGAACTGGATCAAAAACAAAATAGAAAAGAACATCAAAATCAAATATTTAAATTATTAAGAAAATACCAATAAAAAGTAATAAATTATATAAAAAGAGGTGCAGTTCTGCACATAACTCTTTGCTGAACATTATTTTGACAAGCTTGAATCTTGGAAATTGTCTTAAGAAACTTGTCGACCTTTCGGAAAGATACTTTTTTCAATGAATAACTAATATCTTAATGGTATGATAGTTATCCTTAGTTCTTATAAGAATATTAGGTATAATTGCCTGTGTAGTATTATTTGTATTGGGTACGTTCTTTTATTTATAGCGTACGACTTTCGACTGCTGGGCAAAAGCCTGTCTCTTTTCCTTCAATTCTTCTCTGTGTTGGTCCTATTACCTTCACAAAATAAAAATAAAGATTTGCAAAAAAAAAAAACTTGTGTAACACTTTTAAATACTGGATTAAAACTTCCATAAATGAAATATTCTTGAATGAAAACATGAATGAGTTTCGTAGAAAATTTTAAATAATTTTATTTTCAATCAGATATAAACGAAAGAATGTTCTTTATTATATCCTGTTTTGGACTAGATTATAATCTTTACAAGTTCACTGATATTAAAAAACATCATAAACCAACTAATGGTCTATAAAATTAACAAAACGTTGGCTATAGAATAAAATAAGGTAATCTATTTGTAGAATCCTTCATCTTCGGCGTTCGTTTAATCTTTAATAATATTATTATGACACGGTGAGTTATTTATTCTTGCGAGAGTAAAAACAACTGGATGGATAATAATAAAATAATGGAAGAGAAGGAGGTAAAGATCATCATCATGATCAGCCTATGTCAGTCCAGCAGTGGACATAAATAAGATAATTAAGCTAAATTTTATTAAAAGAAAGATAATTGAAGAAGAATTTCTGCCATGCTGGACTGGGAGCGATAGAAAGCCATGGAATCTGTATGCTGTAAAGTCGGCAATGGTATTTTTACACATTAAAATCTAAGATATTGCCTTAAATATAGTGTCAGACGTGCCAAAAACTTTAAGGCGTCTTACGCTCTGCCCTCACCGTACGAGATAAAGGAGTGATTTTACGTATATATGGAACTCCTTTACCGAGCTCCTTTTTGGGTAAAACATTTATGGAACAATAATAACGGTACAATACCTACTATCAGATTCAAAGCCTGCCAAATAAACCCATTAACAAGTATTATATTGCAAGGCAGTAGAGTTCTAATTCCAATAGCAATAATTTGGCCCGAAGCGTAGAAATTAGACATGGAAACGTCCAATATAATATTTTCTGCTAAGGACAGTGGGGCAGCAATTCCGGGAAAGGACAGTAATTTCTGCTGCCCGCTCGTAGCTTTTACTTGAGTCCTTTGGGTGGAGTATAAAACATGAGAGATTATTTATTTATAAGTAAAGAAGAAATATAAGAATTAAGTACATAATTAGGGAAAATTTTACGCATATATAAGTTGCTCAGTCAACGAAACTAAACTACCTATAGGAAAATTCTTTCAGGAAGAAAAATATTTTTTGACTTTCCCATACAAAATTATCACTTCGATCTGAATTTGTATGGGAGTGTAATTTCTTTGACATTTCCTAAAGTTCTCAGTTTCGTTGACTGAGCAACCCCTATCAGTCTGATTTAGGCTGTCTTTTACACCCAGTATAGGAAGAAAAAGGAAAGTACCAATATCACGAGAATCGGACTAGAACCCATTACCAAATAGCGAACCGTACCGCAGCTTTAACCAACTAAGCTATCGTGTATTCGACTATTGCATTTCTTCCTAAAATGTAAATAATTTCTGTATGCTTTTATAATATTTGGTACCGCGAGTATCAGTTGGACATACCGATATAAAATTTAATTCGCATTTCACTAGTAAACTAATTTAATTACAGGTGAAATAACTTTATGAAAAGCTAGCATCCTGCCTCTAGAATCCAATATACGATAATAATACAGAATATCTTAAAATAAATATTATGAAATTTTGTTTCTCCATTCGACCTAGAAGTTGGATAAAATTATCATCTAACAAAATTACTAATGAAAGGTTCTATTTATACACAAACACAAATTCACGCCTCTTAATTTCCGACGTGTAAATTACTTATTAAGAAGTCTGCTGTCAAACTCAATCTTTTATCACTTGTACTGTAATTTAATAATCGCCCTTAATTACGCTTTCATTAGACAAATTAGTCAACGCAACATTATAGGCCTACTTTTTATTAGTGAGCCGTTGATTCATAAGCTTGGGGATTTAATTAAAGAATTAATTTTGAGTCGAGTTCAATTTAAACTGTAGGTGATAAACTATTAGGTAGTGATTGATGAGGACCTAACGCTTGCAAAGGACGTTTATAGAAGTGGACATAATGCCTCTAGTGGACATTCAGTAATTGGACCTTTCGTGCCTGAGGGAAAATATTCACCTAGGCTGTGACACGCAAAGATGCTCAATGAATGTCAAAGATATCTCTCAACTACCCCTTTTTCATATGTGTAACTCTGCTTTTATTTTTGTTACTTTTATTCAAGCCAATTACCGCATTTTCCGCAGTGAAATTGACAATAATTTTGTAGGTATTTATTTGGAAATAATGGCAATTATAATTAAGCGTTATTTTAAATGCATCTAAATACTTATCTAGAACAAAGACTTTTTTATTATTTAGTTCTGTTGCTATATCAACAAATTTTAAGTAGGTACAACGGAAAATAAATTCAAAATTTAAATGATGTTAATATTACACTTTTTTTTAAGTGAACTTCTAAAGTATAGAAGTAGAGCGGATAGCCTTAAGAAAAGACAATATTATTTAATACTCCCATCAAACTAAAACTAACAGACTGTAGAACGAAGGTTATACGATCGTTATATTGAAGGCAGGAAGTAAATTACCGCACTTAATTACTAAAACGGACAATCAAGTGAATCAAACTCATTAACCACCCAAAATCGAACCCACGACCTACCGCAATAAACCCATTAAACCGAGCCGTGACCGATCAAAATCGTGGCCAATCAATTTTCTGCTCATCAACCACGATTTTTCTTACAAACTTTTCTTTCCTTCTAAAAACCAACTTATAATCTACACTTTAAAAACCCGATTCGAAATCAAAGTTTTAAGTCAAAAGAATTTCGCCGTCAGCAAATATAAATTGGTGGGGTGGCGCGACAAAGTTCAAATTTACGTTCACGAAAACCTTTTCACCAGTAAAACGTTAAGAGAACTAATTTTGTCGCCAGCAGGTATAAGTTGGTCGGGTCGGATTGGAGGCGATGGGTCGAACAGGGTCGGAATCGGTGGGTTGTCCGTTTGAACGGATGATCGGACATACTCACCTGAACTCATCCGTGTGTTTGCGGGAACCTTCCTTTTAATTTACGAGTCTGGAAGGTTCGATGTAAAATGCGGTGTCATTTGGAAAGCGGTTCTAGAAACACATGATGGAAAAAAACGTTAAAAGTAAATGGAGAGAGGTACAGAATATTTTTATAGAAAATCAACAGTATTCATTATCTATTGCTATCATATTGGACAACTGGATTCATGTCTCCAAATTTAGGTATTGTACAAAATTGTAGGCATGCAAAAAAACAAAATAAGATGAATTATTTATCTATTTACATAAGTAACAAAGTTCTATCACAATTCTAAATAAATAAATAAAAATAACGTAAGACTCTTTTTCAGAGAAATAAAAATATGCTTGCTTTAAAAGTCTAAAAGAAGATCAAAAGCCTCGATATTTATTTATTAACAAAAGATAACCGACTTGACCGAAATTGACAGAAGGACCACAATTTAATCAGCAAAATGAAACTAACTGGACCTTGGTCATTGAATCCTAGACTTTGCAAATAGTTGCGAGACATAGTGCTGCCAAGATTTTATTTATTGGACAATATCGATATATTATTATTATTGGACCAAACATTCAATGCTCTTAAAAATAGACATCATATTTTTGTATAAAGTCGAGAATAATGCTGTATTGACATAACAGCTTGAAAATTTGTGAATGTGCTTTAGAAAAATAATATTATTAATGAATGACGTATTAGTTTATTCTACCTACCTGTATAAAAAAAATGGTATACTTACGATCATAATTAAAGACGCTTGAAAGTACAAATAAGCATGGCGGAAAAAATTGGGCATGATGAAAATAAATATTTTCGCCATAAGATGTACAAAAAAATGGGGAAAAACTTACTGAAAGCATCTGTAGGTGAAATAAACTATAGATTCAGGCAAAATATTATAGGTACCTACTTCAAAAACCGTACCTAGCCAACATTAGCCATGACTTGAAATATTATGTAATCTATCGATATTATTCTGTAGCAACACTATTTTAATAACTAATACCTCATTCAATTTTCATAGACCTTGGTGTCCCGACATTGAAAGAGTACATGAGGCAAGCGTCAATACGCTTCTTCGATAAAGCTCCCCACCACCCAAATCCACTCGTAGTTAACGCTTCTGACTATGTCCCCCGTCCTGCATCTCGTTACAAACGCAGACCTAGGCACGTCCTTACCGATGGTGAAGACCCAATCACTCGCGCTATCAATGCTGCCAACGCATGTAGAGTCGCACTCAACACAAGCTCTTCAAGCAACCGCGCACCCCGCCGGCGGGGTCGACGGGTAGTCCCTTCATCATTTGGCCCCCACTTTGGGAGGTACCGTCCCCAGGACAACGCCCTAAGCCGAGGTTCGAGCCCTAGCGGGCGCCCTTAGGCAGTTGTCATTTGCAATATAGGGTGTAGATTGCGTGTAGCAACTCCCCGCCTTTAGTCCGGTCATGCATTAAATGCACTCAGTCGCATAGTGCAAATAGGTCCTTACAAAAAAAAAAAAAAAAAATTCATAAAGCCACACTAGTGCCAAGTTGGTCACGTTACTAATTTAGTAAAAGGCTTATTTGAAATTTAAAATCCCTTTGAGGATTTTCAAAATTCAACTGAAACTATTTTGATCAGTAGATATTATCTAATTAAAAAGATAAATTAATAAATTTACGAAACGCTTACATATTCTCCAGAAATCACCAGATCTGAAAACAAAATAAATACCAATTAATTATATTACATATTTAAATACCTACTTACTAATTCTAATTAGTTTTTGTAAAAACACAGAATAATTTAAATTTGTATTTTTGCGTCTACATTTTATGCTGATCATAAAGTTCGATTGATATTTTTTCTCTACTCTACAATTATGTTTTATGATTTATGATCAAAAAACAAATTATTTGTGACTGTTTAATTTAAACCATAAGCGTTCTTGTTTCGTTCAAAATTGTGATATCGTGTTAATTGGTTCACTTACTAGTTTTAAGTAGGGTAGGAGTAAACAAATAGGTACCCAATAAACCCTGATATTATCTTGACATTTTTTAATGTTTATTCTATTTTTGAAATATGCTCATCAAACCTATAAATAGATGCAAGCTGTCATCCATTCCATGAAATATCTTATAATTATAACTCTAGGTATATCAAACTCGAAAGAATAATTTATTTCGTAAAAGAAAATGTATTCCAATTCCAAACACACATGAAAGGATCAACTAAATTTTTGAGCAAATATAAGGTAGTAACTCCTGTTATATTATGCTTATGAAATATTTATTGGAACCGCAGGTTCAAAGTTGATCGACCTCTTTTAATAACGAGTAGGTATTCTAATATTAAAAATGCGAAAGTGTGTTTGTTTGTTTAAAATCTTTTTCACCTCACCGTATAGAGCATTGGATTGACTTTACTTAGAAGGAAAATATCACGAGGAAACTTGCTAAGAAATTCAAAGGTCGTATGTGAAGTCGACCAACCCGTACTGGGCCCACATGGTCGACAACTAAGGCACGATTTCCCTATTCCAGGCTAGGCTCGTGCCCCTTGGTGAGACGTTTATGAGCTGATGATGATGATGGTTGTGTGGAGATAGTTTGGTGACGGGAGAGTGAGTGCTTTTTACTTGTAATATAATATTTTATTTCCACGGGAAAAATCATTTAGTTTCAGGTGAAACTACGGAGCGGAAAGCTAGTTCAGTCATAATACTTATGTTCTATTACTAGAGGGGCGGGTTCAAAACAAGTTGTTGTTTAACTAAGGAGAACTATTTCAAAGGAAATACATACATACATAGAATCACGCCTTTATCCCCAACGGGGTAGGCAGAGCAAAAACGACCTAAACATAGGTTGTTCCGCCACGTCTGACAAGTTTCGAGGGCTAATATAGATAATGATTATGTATATTGCTATAGTGACGGGTTGTCAGCCCATCGCCTAAACTGCAATACACCGAAACCTTCGACTCCCTTAGCTGATTTTTACAGCATGCACGGGAGGAGATGCAGCTGGCACATTCTATGTTTTTTTATCACTCCCAGTCCAGCACGGAAGTATTAGTATTCAAAGGAAATAGGTCGTCAAAAGTTACTACTGCTATTAGAACTTATTGTCTATACCCAGTTTCTTTCATAACAATAAAGATATATTGGCTAGTATAAAAGATAATGTTTTTCTTATAATTCATCAATGAACGATGCGACGGCACTGTGTGTAAGATGAGTAAGATTTTGAATAATGCAGTTGCCCAGATTGGTGGTAAATATATAATAACACAGTAAACTCTGACCCGGTGTTTATAATCGTTCCCAAGATATAAAATTATTTTATTTTAAAGCAAGATATAATAAAGCTGTAATAATAAAGTAACAGCACTAACAATGACTCACATTCCCTGAAATCCAAAATGAAATTTAATTACTAACTTCAATGGAAACTCGTAAAGGATTGAGTTTAATTTTGTTTTATTTCGGGACCTTTTGATGTGTTAAATCCGCTTGTTTTACGAAAATTTTCGACATGTTGTGTTGACTTTCCTTATTCAGAACAAAAATACTGAAGCCCGCAACGTTTACTAGAACTTACTTGTACTCGAATTCAAAATGGAGGATAAAATAATCTGCCGACCCAACTTTTTGGTGTGAAATTACCCAAAACACTGAACAACTATCTCCATAGGTTGAACAATGAAAAATAAGTGAAAACATGACAGTAAAATATGTACTATGTACGTACTTCTTTCAAAGTAAATCATCACCACACGGCAACACTTCCCAAGTCAAACCAGTCAATCTTGCACCCGTCAAAGTTTGAATACAAGGCGTGTTCCGTTTTCCTCTAATTAACGCTGCGTGTTGCGGCGATACAGGCTGTTCCGAACTTGCGAGTTGAGATATTACAGGATGTTCAACATCGAGCAGTCAAGGTCGACATGCGAGTAGGTTATCCATGTTTCTAGGTCAAAAGCAGACCAAATAAAAATCATAGATAAGGTTAAAAGAGGCAAAGTTGCCCTATTTGGGGACACTTCTGATCCTGAAAGTCCAGTTCAGGGATATTTTCTATTTTTACCAAGCTTGGAAGACAGATTGGCAAAAATGTGTATACTGCACAGCTTTCCATTCCCTGAAATTAGATCCCTTAGTTGACTTTTACGACATCCACGGAGAGAAAAAGTCACTGTATTTCTTTAATATGTCAATAAATTGTAGAAGCTTTTACACAGTCCTGTTTTATCCAGATACGTGGCAACCCTTGCGAGCAACTTCAGAAATGGTATCTACAGATATACGTCTTGTTGGGACGCACAAGTTGCTAAATTTAGATTGTTGTTTCTATTGTGAATATTAGTTTGAATTTAACTGTTATTGTAGACTAGCTTCGGATTCCAGAGTAAACATCTGGATTCCTGACTGACTGTTTGGACAGAAACATGATCTTACGGATCAAACCAAGTAAAATTGCTAAATCTAAAGGAAATAATAAATAAAATTGCTTGCTGTGTTACCGAGTAATTTCGTAAAAATATTAAACCTTGTGATGCTAAATACTTAAAAATAGACGTGCTAATCATGTTTCAGAATAAAATATTGGGACAAAGCTTTAAAAAATACTTACCTATAAATATGAAAGAAAGAAAATAATAAATTCGCCTTGGGCCACGATCTCAGGCAGGATTTGAACCTGCGCCTCTGGATTGCCGGTCCATTGCATTACCATTTATTATACCATTTATTATTTTCTTTCTTTCATATTTATATGAAATAAAATAGCATTTCTTAGTGCTGAAAATATCCCCAAAATACTTAGGTACCTATTTAAAACATCAAATCGTTAGCTACGCAATACAATAAAAAAACGCGCATTTTTAATCCTCTTAACCCCTTCATCAGAATTTTCAGTTTAATCTTCAGATCATCTTAGTTGCCATGACATTCAAAGAACAAGCTGAAAAAAATAATGAGCCTTTTGAACATTTTCCTGTCTTATATTAAAATTTCATCATTGTATAAAAAGCGGTCACCAGAATTTCCATAATAGTCTTAAAGCTGAATATCCCGTAGAGCCTTTTCAATAGGCCCTAAGGGACGAGGATCTAATGTCCTTTCCTTTTTGAGGGAGACCTTGCAGATAAAGGGTATAGATTAGGCTGTGGAGGTCCTTAAAACTTGCATAAATTTATTTAGTACTTCAAAGTTTTGGGTTATGTGTCTTGTTAGTAGTCTAGTAGTCAATTGGCAGATAAATTCGGTACAGTTTTAAAACACATAAGTTTTTTTTTAAATATCAGTAAATCATTAATAAAACGATAATTCACCGTTCAAGTGTAAATTATCAAAAGTACTGGTGAGTAGCTTAGTATTTAAGCCGCTTAGTTGCTATTTCTTTTTTTGTTTCAGGTTAACATCATTCGAAAAACCTAAAGCCCAAAAACTACTACACGATAGAAATAACAAGTTGCGACTCTGTCTCGGTATTAAACGGGACTACGGTACCTATGTTGAAACCGTTTTGTCATTTCAAATTATTCCCTTCAATCTACGACAAGGGCCTGTCCTTACTTGAATCGTGTAGTACAACATTGGGGTCCCTGATTGGGTATCGGTTTTCGTCCCCACCCCGAACCTTATTTATAATAACAACCTAAACGCCCCACTATTATTCAGCAAGAGGATAAGCTTCCTACGAAACAAGATACGATACAAAAGGCCGCATCAAAATGCGGTTCCCGTCGGGTCCCTATTTATCATTTTCCGCAAAATTTTCACTCAGAAATACCACCACACATTAAGTAGCTGATCGGTGCGAGTGATAGCGCAAATAAGTGGATGATGACTATTTACTTACAATAATGTTGTCACTTTAAACTGGATATCTAACATTACAGGTGTTATTCAAAGTTTAAACCGATTCAAATCTACTATGCGCTTATTTGAAAAGTTTATCATCAGTAGTAAAATATACACACACAATCTACAGCTTTCTTCAATGAAATAATTTTCTGCTTAAATGTCACTTTCTTTGTTAGAAAATATATTTTGAAAAATGCCCAATAAACCCTGGTTGTTGAAAAATAAATAATTATTGTCTAGGAAATTTAAATCGCTACATCTACTCCTTTGCTTCATACAGGAAGAACAGAAAAAACTTCACAACTTATAGATGAGCCCAAAAACGTGACAGTTTTCGTGATATAATATAATATTACGGACATTTTAGTTTCTTGTGCAAAGGATGACGACGAAGAAAGCAAATGAAATGATACGCAAAGACCTTTTATGGACGATTGATATTTATCTAGTAGAAAGAACTCGGGATGAATTTTGAATTGAGGTATGGAGATACTAATAAAACTTGAAGAGGGACCGCTTTTCCGTGCCGACTTAATATGAACTGGAAAAGTAGTCTGATATTTGACGATATATTTTACTAACTAATAAAGCAATTACAATAAAGCTTTTGACACAGCACCGCATTGAGCACAAAAATCCATAAGGTTTATTTCCACTTTATTTTCCCGCCATTTGATTAAAACCATACTTCACAGTGGCAATAGCAAAAACCATTAACCGTACGATAAAAAGAGCACGGACTCGACTCCAATTCCATAAATCATTGCAAAAAGAGCTTTGGTGTCACACAGGGGGCTAATGTGGGGCCTATCTTATATACTTCCTAGTAAGTCGTGTGTATTAGTCAAGTTATTTTATCTATAATTTGATCAATGATTGGATGAAATAAATAGGTACCATATTTTCTTTTATTCGTTGATCTGGTTGGTTTACGAAGAACAGATCATGAAATTATTTAGACACTTCACAAATATTTGAAAGTTGAGATGTTAAGTAGTTATGTAAAATAACTTATAGGCTTTCCGAGTCTGAAATTGAAAAAAAAAATGTGTTGTTTGAAAATAGTCCAAGACCGATTGAGTGTTAGGTATAGATTAAACTTACTATGCTTTCTCGTCATTCACTTCAAAATCAAATCAAGCTAAGACCCTATCCCAAATTTTTTTACCTAATGCTCACAACTTGTGTTACAGTCTTATTTCACGTATTCAAGTCACAAGAACATAAGAAAGGGAGTACCCAGGAATCTTCTAATTGAAGTCCGAGGCGGTACAGGAAAAAAAGCTTCCGCCTATCAAGAGAATGATTTAGTAGCGGACCTTCGGAGGGGTTTCAGAGAGTAGGTAAACTGACTCGCTTTTATGTGTATGAAATAATTATTTATGAATGAGTAAGCTGAATTGGCTGGTAAGTGATATAACGAATCACATGAGCAAACAAAGAAAGGAAAAGCATAAATTCACAATATGTTCGACAAACTGTCTGCCAAACGTGGCAGGTATGGTAAATACTTACCTTATATCTTGTCACTTATTTCATAAGTAGATAAAGTATTAGCTAATATTACCATTACCACAGATAATATTATAATGCTATACTAGCTATTACCTACTATATTCTACTAATGCTCAAAGCTAAAAGAAAAGTCCGTAGTTTTTTTTACAAATTCGCAACTTCAAGATGGTTACTTATCCTCAAATTTATTTTGAAAGCTCTCATCAGCTCATCTGGTCTCATCAAACGTTGCTGATTTTTAAATTCACCACTCGGCTTGCCTGGCAGCTTTGAGCATTAGTAGAATATAGTAGGTAATAGCTAGTATAGCATTATAATATTATCTGTGGTAATGGTAATATTAGCTAATACTTTATCTACTTATGAAATAAGTGACAAGATATAAGGTAAGTATTTACCATACCTGCCACGTTTGGCAGACAGTTTGTCGAACATATTGTGAATTTATGCTTTTCCTTTCTTTGTTTGCTCATGTGATTCGTTATATCACTTACCAGCCAATTCAGCTTACTCATTCATAAATAATTATTTCATACACATAAAAGCGAGTCAGTTTACCTACTCTCTGAAACCCCTCCGAAGGTCCGCTACTAAATCATTCTCTTGATAGGCGGAAGCTTTTTTTCCTGTACCGCCTCGGACTTCAATTAGAAGATTCCTGGGTACTCCCTTTCTTATGTTCTTGTGACTTGAATACGTGAAATAAGACTGTAACACAAGTTGTGAGCATTAGGTAAAAAAATTTGGGATAGGGTCTTAGCTTGATTTGATTTTGAAGTGAATGACGAGAAAGCATAGTAAGTTTAATCTATACCTAACACTCAATCGGTCTTGGACTATTTTCAAACAACACATTTTTTTTTTCAATTTCAGACTCGGAAAGCCTATAAGTTATTTTACATAACTACTTAACATCTCAACTTTCAAATATTTGTGAAGTGTCTAAATAATTTCATGATCTGTTCTTCGTAAACCAACCAGATCAACGAATAAAAGAAAATATGGTACCTATTTATTTCATCCAATCATTGATCAAATTATAGATAAAATAACTTGACTAATACACACGACTTACTAGGAAGTATATAAGATAGGCCCCACATTAGCCCCCTGTGTGACACCAAAGCTCTTTTTGCAATGATTTATGGAATTGGAGTCGAGTCCGTGCTCTTTTTATCGTACGGTTAATGGTTTTTGCTATTGCCACTGTGAAGTATGGTTTTAATCAAATGGCGGGAAAATAAAGTGGAAATAAACCTTATGGATTTTTGTGCTCAATGCGGTGCTGTGTCAAAAGCTTTATTGTAATTGCTTTATTAGTTAGTAAAATATATCGTCAAATATCAGACTACTTTTCCAGTTCATATTAAGTCGGCACGGAAAAGCGGTCCCTCTTCAAGTTTTATTAGTATCTCCATACCTCAATTCAAAATTCATCCCGAGTTCTTTCTACTAGATAAATATCAATCGTCCATAAAAGGTCTTTGCGTATCATTTCATTTGCTTTCTTCGTCGTCATCCTTTGCACAAGAAACTAAAATGTCCGTAATATTATATTATATCACGAAAACTGTCACGTTTTTGGGCTCATCTATAAGTTGTGAAGTTTTTTCTGTTCTTCCTGTATGAAGCAAAGGAGTAGATGTAGCGATTTAAATTTCCTAGACAATAATTATTTATTTTTCAACAACCAGGGTTTATTGGGCATTTTTCAAAATATATTTTCTAACAAAGAAAGTGACATTTAAGCAGAAAATTATTTCATTGAAGAAAGCTGTAGATTGTGTGTGTATATTTTACTACTGATGATAAACTTTTCAAATAAGCGCATAGTAGATTTGAATCGGTTTAAACTTTGAATAACACCTGTAATGTTAGATATCCAGTTTAAAGTGACAACATTATTGTAAGTAAATAGTCATCATCCACTTATTTGCGCTATCACTCGCACCGATCAGCTACTTAATGTGTGGTGTATTTCTGAGTGAAAATTTTGCGGAAAATGATAAATAGGGACCCGACGGGAACCGCATTTTGATGCGGCCTTTTGTATCGTATCTTGTTTCGTAGGAAGCTTATCCTCTTGCTGAATAATAGTGGGGCGTTTAGGTTGTTATTATAAATAAGGTTCGGGGTGGGGACGAAACCGATACCCAATCAGGGACCCCAATGTTGTACTACACGATTCAAGTAAGGACAGGCCCTTGTCGTAGATTGAAGGGAATAATTGAAATGACAAAACGGTTTCAACATAGGTACCGTAGTCCCGTTTAATACCGAGACAGAGTCGCAACTTGTTATTTCTATCGTGTAGTAGTTTTTGGGCTTTAGGTTTTTCGAATGATGTTAACCTGAAACAAAAAAAGAAATAGCAACTAAGCGGCTTAAATACTAAGCTACTCACCAGTACTTTTGATAATTTACACTTGAACGGTGAATTATCGTTTTATTAATGATTTACTGATATTTAAAAAAAAACTTATGTGTTTTAAAACTGTACCGAATTTATCTGCCAATTGACTACTAGACTACTAACAAGACACATAACCCAAAACTTTGAAGTACTAAATAAATTTATGCAAGTTTTAAGGACCTCCACAGCCTAATCTATACCCTTTATCTGCAAGGTCTCCCTCAAAAAGGAAAGGACATTAGATCCTCGTCCCTTAGGGCCTATTGAAAAGGCTCTACGGGATATTCAGCTTTAAGACTATTATGGAAATTCTGGTGACCGCTTTTTATACAATGATGAAATTTTAATATAAGACAGGAAAATGTTCAAAAGGCTCATTATTTTTTTCAGCTTGTTCTTTGAATGTCATGGCAACTAAGATGATCTGAAGATTAAACTGAAAATTCTGATGAAGGGGTTAAGAGGATTAAAAATGCGCGTTTTTTTATTGTATTGCGTAGCTAACGATTTGATGTTTTAAATAGGTACCTAAGTATTTTGGGGATATTTTCAGCACTAAGAAATGCTATTTTATTTCATATAAATATGAAAGAAAGAAAATAATAAATGGTATAATAAATGGTAATGCAATGGACCGGCAATCCAGAGGCGCAGGTTCAAATCCTGCCTGAGATCGTGGCCCAAGGCGAATTTATTATTTTCTTTCTTTCATATTTATAGGTAAGTATTTTTTAAAGCTTTGTCCCAATATTTTATTCTGAAACATGATTAGCACGTCTATTTTTAAGTATTTAGCATCACAAGGTTTAATATTTTTACGAAATTACTCGGTAACACAGCAAGCAATTTTATTTATTATTTCCTTTAGATTTAGCAATTTTACTTGGTTTGATCCGTAAGATCATGTTTCTGTCCAAACAGTCAGTCAGGAATCCAGATGTTTACTCTGGAATCCGAAGCTAGTCTACAATAACAGTTAAATTCAAACTAATATTCACAATAGAAACAACAATCTAAATTTAGCAACTTGTGCGTCCCAACAAGACGTATATCTGTAGATACCATTTCTGAAGTTGCTCGCAAGGGTTGCCACGTATCTGGATAAAACAGGACTGTGTAAAAGCTTCTACAATTTATTGACATATTAAAGAAATACAGTGACTTTTTCTCTCCGTGGATGTCGTAAAAGTCAACTAAGGGATCTAATTTCAGGGAATGGAAAGCTGTGCAGTATACACATTTTTGCCAATCTGTCTTCCAAGCTTGGTAAAAATAGAAAATATCCCTGAACTGGACTTTCAGGATCAGAAGTGTCCCCAAAC
>JARACY010004279.1:0-27752 GCA_029255725.1 Scrobipalpa atriplicella | reverse complement strand
CACCGCTTGTGGACCGCGTTTGTGTTCACACTTTGTTATGATGAGTCCGCAAGAGATAGGATTGATTACAGTTTGAATTTTCTTGAATTATTTCAGCAAAAGTAAACTTTTTTAATGTATGCTTCTTTGATTTATTACTGATCCAATGAAAACAATATCCTATCTCCTGCTACACTAAGACTTTTAATGTAATTCAGTTACTTGTTTTACCATTAGCAACTATTAATTTACATTAAATAAAGATTCTCATTAAGGATATAGTGAAGCCCCCCTAATGTCTTAATTTAGATCTTTGTGTCCCGATGTGGTAACAAATAAACCAATCAATCAATCTTTTCAATCCATTTCAATATAACTCGACAACTGTTTAAGTTCCATACAATTTGTGCAGTTAATGTAATTTCCATATCTTTTGCACAGTGTGCTCGTTTTGGCTCTATTGACAAAAATATCTGATAGTTTCGGCAGATGCCAGATGCATTTTTAATTATTATTTTCGGCATTTATTACATGAAATTGAAAGTTATAAAATAGGATGGAGGTTCTAGGGCGTTCCTACCACTTATATGGAAGTTACATTATTTGAAACTCTGAGTAGGTACATTGTCCATGACGCCCTTACCATGAGGGGATTTATCCATAAATAATTTGAAAATATTCCAACCAAGTCAACCTCCTCCTGTTTCCGCGATATCAAAACGATTTTTTATTTTTATTTTATTGTTTAAAAGCTATTTCGTACAAGCATTATCCTAATTAAGTATATTCTTTATGTTTACGCCCTGATATTTGAACGTGTATTTTATTTACATGTATTGTCTAAACGTAAACTTTCTGTATTATTTATTCTTTTTTTTTATATATTTTTCAATACTTTTTAGTTTCACGAATTCTGTTGCTATTTAATGCTATAAGTAATATTTACCTAATTATTCTCCCTTTTCCACTTACTGCTTATTCTTCCAAATGCACTATCTATTCATAAATGGCCTCTGGACGGGTTTCAATATACTATTATTAAAACTGCATAGTAATATATTATTTGGTTTATCTAATAATAATGTATCGAATATTGAAATACTACCGTATTATGACACTGGTGCGATATTATACAAATTTATTCATAAAATATCTGACAATACATATGCTAAACATGAAAATGTGAATAGTTTTTGAGTGTCGATTAGAAATCACGAAAAATCAGGGCGTGAGGAAGGCTACGTTGGTTGATGTGAGGTAAACAGGGGGAGGTAGGGGACTTACAATGGATCTACAGACGTACGGCCGCAGAGCGATCGGATCGGTCGGTATCCATTGTGTGTTCTCTTGTGGCTTAGCTGCTGTGGTGGTAGGATGTGAGCGTGTGTTCTATGGCCGGTTCTAGATGAGCACATGCGCGCGTTGATGGTGAAGGACCGGCCCTACAAGTGTGACCTCTGTCAGATGCGGTTCACGCAGAGCTCCAGCCTCAATCGCCACAAGAAAATACACACGGGTGGGTTATATTCTTCGCACCGCCCGCCGCTATCTCTCTCACACTTCGACTCTCTTCACACGAGCGGCTCCTAAAGCCCTCTCTTTCTTTCCGCTCATAGTAAATGTAAAGCCTTATTTTGACTTGTGCGATGGTTTCGTTCAGAGGAGCACAGACGCGCGCTGCTGGCTAAGGAACGCCCCTACCAATGCGGGATCTGCTTAGTGAGATTCACCCAGAAATCGAGTTTGGGCCGGCACGGAAAAATACATACCGGTGGGTCCCTACCTCTACCTACTGCCGATTGTGCGTGTCCCCCTTGAGGCAGAACGGTACTAACGATCGCCTAGTCTACCTCCCCCTGAATGTGTGTGATATGAGCCACTTGTTAACACGTAGGTTAATGTTGTTTGCGAGGGAGCTGAGTTGCTATATCGAAACTCGTATACCTTATAGAGGAGCACAGACGAGCCCTGTTAGAGAAAGTGCGGCCGTACCAGTGCCACATCTGTTTTATGCGCTTCACTCAGAAGTCCAGCCTGGGCCGACACGGAAAGATACACACTGGTAGGCAATTTGCCCTAAACTCCTTATGTAGAATGAATTTATAACAATAGAGTTGTGACATTAGGCATTGTGAATGTGGGTGCGAACGGAACGGTTGTTGTAGCTGAATTTTTGGTATTTCTAGAGGAGCACATCCAATCGCTGATCAACAAAGTGCGCCCCTATCAGTGTGACATCTGTGACAAGCGCTTCACTCAGAAGTCCAGCCTGGGCACTCATAAACGTATACACACCGGTGGGTCCCTTGATATTATATTTTTATTTTCATTTGGTTTCGGAGCCACAACTTGTAATACTGTTGCTTGAAAGAGCTTACTATATTAGCGTTTGTGGCTTTGATACCTATGTTTTGTGAATAGTTTTAAGGGCTCCCAACTACCACCGAATGTTCTAAACACTTCTCACAAAATATTGTTTATTATTTTTGTAAATTAATTAATCTAAATAACGGTTGCTTTAGGTTGTACACGCTCAAAAACTATTCACAAACATAAGTGTAAGCATGTGTACGTTGCGATGATTTCAATAAATTAGGAGAGAGAATGTTTGATGGACAAATAACTGTTGAGAATTCCCTCATGGTAGCACAGTAGTGAGATGCGTGTGATGCAACAGTGAATTATTTGTCCATCGTGGTTTTGTTTTGTTTCTCTGTCCCCCCGTGTCCGCGTCGGCAGGCGAGCGTCCGTTCCAGTGCACCGTCTGCCTCAAGTCCTTCACGCAGAAGTGCGCGCTCAATTTGCACGAAAAAATACATACGGGTTAGTAGCCCACATATATTATATCAGTCAGTATTTCTCTCGGAGTAGACAGACTTGTCGATCACTCACATCTCATTTAGCGTCATGCTTCGCTCCTATTTTTCCGTTGCCCGCCTAACCCGTTGTGTTTACATTCCCACTTTTCAGCAGCTTCCATCTCGTTGCTTCCGACTAACATCTCGTTATCTTTTAACTCATGCAAAGCGCGCTTACAAACTTCTGCACTCATCGTTCATTTCCCGCTACCTACCATGTTATTAACCACCGGCCATTTTCCTCTCATTTTTGCGTTCGGTGATACGTGTACCATTTTTGTATTATCATCTTTTTATCTTCATGAAATATTAATTATGTCACAAAAGCGGTAATGCAATCGCCGCAAAGACGCACGAATTGGCGCCTCTGTATCGAATACCGATACGTGTCAAAATTGGGTGTTCAAAATTGGGCGGGAGCGATGTGGTCGGGATCGGCAGCGGGCGGGGGGGGCCAGTGGCATGACCAGTATTAGCATGACCACCGATGCGTCGGCGACGTGCGTTACTCGCTTTTGTGTGTGCACTGGGCGCAGTGCAAGGGCGCCTTACACGTGCGGGCAATGCCCAGCCGCGTTCGCCCGCCGCCCCTACCTGGACACTCACATGCGCACGCACACAGGCGAGCGGCCTATCAGTGCGACGCGTGCCTCAAGCGCTTCACGCAGAAGTCGAGCCTCAATATACATAAGCGGACGCACACAGGTGGGTCTCAGCCGCGGGCCGGACTGGCCTCCCGCCTGCCCGCCAGCCTCTCGTCTCTATAGCGCGTCTCCGGTCCAAATCATTAATGATGTAGCGATTTGGAGCGGAGGAGCGGCTCGCGGCGACCAGTCCGCGCCGCCCCGTAGTGCGAGGGCGTGTAGCGTCCTCGGCGCCGCGGCCGCTGCTATAATCTATGTGTTGGGCGCCAGTCCAGGGCAGACCGTTCCAGTGCCTGTCGTGCCCCGCGGCCTTCACGTGCAAGCAGTACCTGGAGATCCACACGCGCACGCACACCGGCGAGCGGCCCTATCAGTGCGACATCTGCCTCAAGCGCTTCACGCAGAAATCCAGTCTCAACATCCACAAGCGGACGCACTCAGGTACGTGCGGCTCCAGTGACGTATGACCGATATGTGGGCTACTAGAGTGTGTGGACGCGGGGAGGTAGGCGCCCCGCTAACGGGTCTTAAGCCCGTAGGCGGATCGGAGTTCACTTGACCGTTCCACCATTCTCTCTTTTACAAATTATCGCCAAGTGGAGCCAAGTGACGTCCGATCCGCAACCCAAAATTCTTTTGTGTAGATATTGATTTGCTATCACTTACGCCATCTTATCGCCTACAGTGCAAGGGCGGCCGTTCCAGTGTCTGTCCTGTCCAGCAGCCTTCACTTGCAAGCAGTACCTGGAGATCCACAACCGCACGCACACGGGGGAGCGCCCCTACCAGTGCGACGTGTGCCTCAAACGGTTCGCGCAAAAGTCCACCTTAAACATACACAAAAGAACGCACACAGGTTAGTGACAAGACTAATTTTTCTTTTTTTATCTCACTAGCTTTTTTAACTTTCGTACTGTGCAAAATTTCACCTGCGTCCATTGTTTTGAATTAACTTGAAGTTGCTATTTTTTATTTCATTTTGCTGTAACTAATTGACTTGGTGAAAATTTGCAATAATCACTTTAATTATGGGCCTCCCAAAGTTTCAAAGCTGCTGAAGGTTAAAATAAATACTATGTACAATGTACATTTTAAAATGTTTTCATTGTCTTTATTTCAATTGATAATATGCACAGATATGACTTTCGCCTACCGTTATATTTTGTGCAAAAACTTCAGCAGTTTCCATTTTCTGTAATATTTTTCACTATTTCATATTATTGTCATCATCATGTTTAACATTAGTTTAATTTATACTGTGTATTTGAAGTTGTCGGTGCCACATATCAGGATTTGTTCACAATCGTGAACTTTTTGTGAGTACTGTGTCTTGGAATTGTAGATAGTGTAATGTAATCGTGTAATCCTCTGACGGAAAATATTTGAAAATCTAGTTCAACTTTTGAAAACAAGTACTATAGCCGCAACCAACACAGAGTGTCCTTAAGGGCCATTCTAACTGAAAATATCACTAAAAAGAAGTTGTGAAAAATTCAATTTTGCTACAAGTTAACAGAGGGCGTTCTGTGCGAACAAGCTTACCCAAAAATAATCCCAATTTATTTCTTAAAATCATTTTTCTACAATGAAGAGGCATCTCGACACCTCCAATAATGTTTCCTTCCGTCAGAGGCTAAAAAACTAGAATAGAGGACTAACGTTTGGGGGTATTAGTGCAAGGTCGGCCGTACCAGTGCATGGAGTGCCCGGCCGCGTTCACGTGCAAGCCGTACCTCGAGATCCACATGCGCACGCACACGGGGGAACGGCCGTTCGAATGCGACGTCTGTTACAAACGGTTCACGCAGAAGTCCACGCTCAACATACACAAGCGAATACACACCGGTATGATGATGGCTCCTCTAGCGTGAACGCAACTCTATGTCTGCGGCTGACGAATAGCATTTGTAGAAAAATATACTTTTGAAAAGCATGCAGCAAGCATTGAATTTTTTATGCTACTTTTTGTTTATACTGATACCTCAAATTGATTGAAAACCAGAAAAAGTATCTGTTCGGTCGGTGACTACATTTCATAGATCGTATCTCAAACGACCAACATTCAAATCGTACATCAAAACAACCTAAAACAAATGCTATTCGTCAGCCGCAGACATAGAGTTGCGTTCACGCTAGAGGAGCCATCATCATACCGGTGTGTATTCGCTTGTGTATGTTGAGCGTGGACTTCTGCGTGAACCGTTTGTAACAGACGTCGCATTCGAACGGCCGTTCCCCCGTGTGCGTGCGCATGTGGATCTCGAGGTACGGCTTGCACGTGAACGCGGCCGGGCACTCCATGCACTGGTACGGCCGACCTTGCACTAATACCCCCAAACGTTAGTCCTCTATTCTAGTTTTTTAGCCTCTGACGGAAGGAAACATTATTGGAGGTGTCGAGATGCCTCTTCATTGTAGAAAAATGATTTTAAGAAATAAATTGGGATTATTTTTGGGTAAGCTTGTTCGCACAGAACGCCCTCTGTTAACTTGTAGCAAAATTGAATTTTTCACAACTTCTTTTTAGTGATATTTTCAGTTAGAATGGCCCTTAAGGACACTCTGTGTTGGGTTGCGGCTATAGTACTTGTTTTCAAAAGTTGAACTAGATTTTCAAATATTTTCCGTCAGAGGATTACACGATTACATTACACTATCTACAATTCCAAGACACAGTACTCACAAAAAGTTCACGATTGTGAACAAATCCTGATATGTGGCACCGACAACTTCAAATACACAGTATAAATTAAACTAATGTTAAACATGATGATGACAATAATATGAAATAGTGAAAAATATTACAGAAAATGGAAACTGCTGAAGTTTTTGCACAAATATAACGGTAGGCGAAAGTCATATCTGTGCATATTATCAATTGAAATAAAGACAATGAAAACATTTTAAAATGTACATTGTACATAGTATTTATTTTAACCTTCAGCAGCTTTGAAACTTTGGGAGGCCCATAATTAAAGTGATTATTGCAAATTTTCACCAAGTCAATTAGTTACAGCAAAATGAAATAAAAAATAGCAACTTCAAGTTAATTCAAAACAATGGACGCAGGTGAAATTTTGCACAGTACGAAAGTTAAAAAAGCTAGTGAGATAAAAAAAGAAAAATTAGTCTTGTCACTAACCTGTGTGCGTTCTTTTGTGTATGTTTAAGGTGGACTTTTGCGCGAACCGTTTGAGGCACACGTCGCACTGGTAGGGGCGCTCCCCCGTGTGCGTGCGGTTGTGGATCTCCAGGTACTGCTTGCAAGTGAAGGCTGCTGGACAGGACAGACACTGGAACGGCCGCCCTTGCACTGTAGGCGATAAGATGGCGTAAGTGATAGCAAATCAATATCTACACAAAAGAATTTTGGGTTGCGGATCGGACGTCACTTGGCTCCACTTGGCGATAATTTGTAAAAGAGAGAATGGTGGAACGGTCAAGTGAACTCCGATCCGCCTACGGGCTTAAGACCCGTTAGCGGGGCGCCTACCTCCCCGCGTCCACACACTCTAGTAGCCCACATATCGGTCATACGTCACTGGAGCCGCACGTACCTGAGTGCGTCCGCTTGTGGATGTTGAGACTGGATTTCTGCGTGAAGCGCTTGAGGCAGATGTCGCACTGATAGGGCCGCTCGCCGGTGTGCGTGCGCGTGTGGATCTCCAGGTACTGCTTGCACGTGAAGGCCGCGGGGCACGACAGGCACTGGAACGGTCTGCCCTGGACTGGCGCCCAACACATAGATTATAGCAGCGGCCGCGGCGCCGAGGACGCTACACGCCCTCGCACTACGGGGCGGCGCGGACTGGTCGCCGCGAGCCGCTCCTCCGCTCCAAATCGCTACATCATTAATGATTTGGACCGGAGACGCGCTATAGAGACGAGAGGCTGGCGGGCAGGCGGGAGGCCAGTCCGGCCCGCGGCTGAGACCCACCTGTGTGCGTCCGCTTATGTATATTGAGGCTCGACTTCTGCGTGAAGCGCTTGAGGCACGCGTCGCACTGATAGGGCCGCTCGCCTGTGTGCGTGCGCATGTGAGTGTCCAGGTAGGGGCGGCGGGCGAACGCGGCTGGGCATTGCCCGCACGTGTAAGGGCGCCCTTGCACTGCGCCCAGTGCACACACAAAAGCGAGTAACGCACGTCGCCGACGCATCGGTGGTCATGCTAATACTGGTCATGCCACTGGCCCCCCCCGCCCGCTGCCGATCCCGACCACATCGCTCCCGCCCAATTTTGAACACCCAATTTTGACACGTATCGGTATTCGATACAGAGGCGCCAATTCGTGCGTCTTTGCGGCGATTGCATTACCGCTTTTGTGACATAATTAATATTTCATGAAGATAAAAAGATGATAATACAAAAATGGTACACGTATCACCGAACGCAAAAATGAGAGGAAAATGGCCGGTGGTTAATAACATGGTAGGTAGCGGGAAATGAACGATGAGTGCAGAAGTTTGTAAAGCGCGCTTTGCATGAGTTAAAAGATAACGAGATGTTAGTCGGAAGCAACGAGATGGAAGCTGCTGAAAAGTGGGAATGTAAACACAACGGGTTAGGCGGGCAACGGAAAAATAGGAGCGAAGCATGACGCTAAATGAGATGTGAGTGATCGACAAGTCTGTCTACTCCGAGAGAAATACTGACTGATATAATATATGTGGGCTACTAACCCGTATGTATTTTTTCGTGCAAATTGAGCGCGCACTTCTGCGTGAAGGACTTGAGGCAGACGGTGCACTGGAACGGACGCTCGCCTGCCGACGCGGACACGGGGGGACAGAGAAACAAAACAAAACCACGATGGACAAATAATTCACTGTTGCATCACACGCATCTCACTACTGTGCTACCATGAGGGAATTCTCAACAGTTATTTGTCCATCAAACATTCTCTCTCCTAATTTATTGAAATCATCGCAACGTACACATGCTTACACTTATGTTTGTGAATAGTTTTTGAGCGTGTACAACCTAAAGCAACCGTTATTTAGATTAATTAATTTACAAAAATAATAAACAATATTTTGTGAGAAGTGTTTAGAACATTCGGTGGTAGTTGGGAGCCCTTAAAACTATTCACAAAACATAGGTATCAAAGCCACAAACGCTAATATAGTAAGCTCTTTCAAGCAACAGTATTACAAGTTGTGGCTCCGAAACCAAATGAAAATAAAAATATAATATCAAGGGACCCACCGGTGTGTATACGTTTATGAGTGCCCAGGCTGGACTTCTGAGTGAAGCGCTTGTCACAGATGTCACACTGATAGGGGCGCACTTTGTTGATCAGCGATTGGATGTGCTCCTCTAGAAATACCAAAAATTCAGCTACAACAACCGTTCCGTTCGCACCCACATTCACAATGCCTAATGTCACAACTCTATTGTTATAAATTCATTCTACATAAGGAGTTTAGGGCAAATTGCCTACCAGTGTGTATCTTTCCGTGTCGGCCCAGGCTGGACTTCTGAGTGAAGCGCATAAAACAGATGTGGCACTGGTACGGCCGCACTTTCTCTAACAGGGCTCGTCTGTGCTCCTCTATAAGGTATACGAGTTTCGATATAGCAACTCAGCTCCCTCGCAAACAACATTAACCTACGTGTTAACAAGTGGCTCATTCACACACATTCAGGGGGAGGTAGACTAGGCGATCGTTAGTACCGTTCTGCCTCAAGGGGGACACGCACAATCGGCAGTAGGTAGAGGTAGGGACCCACCGGTATGTATTTTTCCGTGCCGGCCCAAACTCGATTTCTGGGTGAATCTCACTAAGCAGATCCCGCATTGGTAGGGGCGTTCCTTAGCCAGCAGCGCGCGTCTGTGCTCCTCTGAACGAAACCATCGCACAAGTCAAAATAAGGCTTTACATTTACTATGAGCGGAAAGAAAGAGAGGGCTTTAGGAGCCGCTCGTGTGAAGAGAGTCGAAGTGTGAGAGAGATAGCGGCGGGCGGTGCGAAGAATATAACCCACCCGTGTGTATTTTCTTGTGGCGATTGAGGCTGGAGCTCTGCGTGAACCGCATCTGACAGAGGTCACACTTGTAGGGCCGGTCCTTCACCATCAACGCGCGCATGTGCTCATCTAGAACCGGCCATAGAACACACGCTCACATCCTACCACCACAGCAGCTAAGCCACAAGAGAACACACAATGGATACCGACCGATCCGATCGCTCTGCGGCCGTACGTCTGTAGATCCATTGTAAGTCCCCTACCTCCCCCTGTTTACCTCACATCAACCAACGTAGCCTTCCTCACGCCCTGATTTTTCGTGATTTCTAATCGACACTCAAAAACTATTCACATTTTCATGTTTAGCATATGTATTGTCAGATATTTTATGAATAAATTTGTATAATATCGCACCAGTGTCATAATACGGTAGTATTTCAATATTCGATACATTATTATTAGATAAACCAAATAATATATTACTATGCAGTTTTAATAATAGTATATTGAAACCCGTCCAGAGGCCATTTATGAATAGATAGTGCATTTGGAAGAATAAGCAGTAAGTGGAAAAGGGAGAATAATTAGGTAAATATTACTTATAGCATTAAATAGCAACAGAATTCGTGAAACTAAAAAGTATTGAAAAATATATAAAAAAAAAGAATAAATAATACAGAAAGTTTACGTTTAGACAATACATGTAAATAAAATACACGTTCAAATATCAGGGCGTAAACATAAAGAATATACTTAATTAGGATAATGCTTGTACGAAATAGCTTTTAAACAATAAAATAAAAATAAAAAATCGTTTTGATATCGCGGAAACAGGAGGAGGTTGACTTGGTTGGAATATTTTCAAATTATTTATGGATAAATCCCCTCATGGTAAGGGCGTCATGGACAATGTACCTACTCAGAGTTTCAAATAATGTAACTTCCATATAAGTGGTAGGAACGCCCTAGAACCTCCATCCTATTTTATAACTTTCAATTTCATGTAATAAATGCCGAAAATAATAATTAAAAATGCATCTGGCATCTGCCGAAACTATCAGATATTTTTGTCAATAGAGCCAAAACGAGCACACTGTGCAAAAGATATGGAAATTACATTAACTGCACAAATTGTATGGAACTTAAACAGTTGTCGAGTTATATTGAAATGGATTGAAAAGATTGATTGATTGGTTTATTTGTTACCACATCGGGACACAAAGATCTAAATTAAGACATTAGGGGGGCTTCACTATATCCTTAATGAGAATCTTTATTTAATGTAAATTAATAGTTGCTAATGGTAAAACAAGTAACTGAATTACATTAAAAAGTCTTAGTGTAGCAGGAGATAGGATATTGTTTTCATTGGATCAGTAATAAATCAAAGAAGCATACATTAAAAAAGTTTACTTTTGCTGAAATAATTCAAGAAAATTCAAACTGTAATCAATCCTATCTCTTGCGGACTCATCATAACAAAGTGTGAACACAAACGCGGGTTACAACATAGGGGCTAGACTCACCGGTGTGGACGCGTTTGTGCGTATTGAGCGAGGACTTCTGCGTGAAGCGCTTGAGGCACAATTCGCACTGGAAGGGGCGCTCGCCTGTGTGCGTGCGCATGTGTACCTCCAGGTACGGCTTGCGACAGAAAGCCGCGTCGCACACCTGAACAGAAATACCATAAAATGTCGTATGATATAACATTGTATGAAATAGAAATAGCTTAAGAGTTTATGTATTCAATTATAGATTTAAACAAAAACGGTAACAAATTACCAGAGAATGTTCATTCTTAATGGTTAAGTTTGTGCATCAAATTATAGAATGAAAGAAAAACCCTACAAGTTAACAAAGATATTCTTTGCCAAGTTACCAGTGTTTAGTTATAAACACTGTTTCTTCATTAAATTATGATGAAACAGAAAAACTTACAAGTTAAAAAAAAAACTTTTGCCAAATTACTAGAGAATGTTCATTTGTAATAAAATTTCTTCATTAAATTATAAAATGAAACAGAAAACCTACAAAGACACCGTTGCCAAGTTACCAGAGAATGTTAATTTTCTGCATTTAATTTTAGAATTAAACAGAAAAACCTACAAATTCACAAAAGTGCCAAATTACCAGAGAATGTTTATTTGTTAGAAAACAGGCAAGTAGTTGAAATGACTTACAGTGCACTGGAAAGGTTTATTTCCGGAGTGAAGCTTCATATGGACGTAGTACGACGAAGCAGATGAAAGAACTTTACCGCAGACCTGAAAATACGTCGATTTTAGACTATACTCGAATCTGACTAAATATCAACATTTATCTGTGAACATATTATTTAGTATGTATGATAAATGATTATGAAGCCCGGTGGTGTATATTGGATAGTGTCGCTGCCTCCTGTGCAGGAGGTCGTGGTTCGAATCCCACCACGTACCAATGTGTTTTTCGGTTTCCGAATTTCATAAATGTACGTTTATTCGGCGCTTTTACGGCGAAGGAGAACATCGTGAGTAAACTGCATAGACCTAAAAAATTCAAAGGTTGTGTGTGAATTCGACCAATTCGTACTGGGCCTACGTGGTTGACTAAGGCGTGATCGCCCTATTCCGGGGTAGGGTCGTGTCCCTCAATGGAGACGTAAATGAGCTGATGATGATGTATTATTTCCTTACCTTACAGGCCTGTGGTTTGGATCGCGGCGCCGACTGCCCACCCCCATTTGACACCTCCATTTTAGTCTGAACTGATCCCATATCCACACCCATACCCTGGTGAAAACATATCAATCTATAGTGTTAATTCATGTTATATATTACATTGCGAACATGACAAAATATTAGAGTACAGAATAATGTATTTTGATGTGTTTTTAGCGTACCTATAATTCGAAATATAAACCCATCGTTCCAAAAAGAACCAATTAGCTAAAACAATTTACCTGAGAACATTGTCGTTGATCCATTTCCATTTCAACTCCTTCATCGTCCATTCCTTTGAAGCTCAACTGTTGAGTAAAACAAACAATCAGAGTGATTTTAAGTTAATAAAAACTCTATAAAAAATAATCGAAAACTGTTATGCAAACAGCCTTATTGCTAGGGTAGTAATTTCTTCCAGGCAAACTTTAAATGTAATTAGCAGGGATTACTGTCCATGCCCAAGTGCCCACAAGTTAGTAAAGACCCTTGGTGAAGGGCAGGTAAATAAATAAAGATTGAACTCACCTCATCATCCTCTTGTTGCTGCAACTCCTGCTGTTGATGTCGCCTTATCAGTTCCTGCTGGTAGACCTGCATTAAAAAAACGTTCGTTTGGAAAAAGCTTGCTACAGAAAAAGCTTGGAATCCTACTCATTCAGAAAATATTAGAATGTGTGGTGCAGTATTACATATAATAGCATCATCAGAGACGTAAAAGCAACTGATATATAAAGCCAAGGAATCGGCAGCAGTGGCCCTGCTAACTTAACCTAACCTAACCCAACCTCTTGCTTATTTCTGCCGCCAAGCAAAAGTGATCGCACTTGGCAAGAGAGCCAGTGAAACTACTGGCACAAGAGACATTCCAAGTTATGTCTCACGGTGTGCAACACACTCTGCTATCCTCACTAGAATCTAATCTCTCGTATGCTTAGTTGCCACTGTATAACCTAAAAAAACGGTTCCCTGCTGTGAATATAACATTTGAACTGCGCTCACCACTGTCTACCAGTCAGTATTGTATGATGAAGAATATTGATCTTCTTAGAAAAACACTTACCTCATCATCCTGTTGCTGCTGCAACTCTTGCTGCTGCTGATGCTCCAGCAGTTCCTGCTGGTGCACCTGCTGTTGCACTATCAGGCTGTCCTTGGAGTCTTCTTGGTGGTGGTGCATGTTGATCACTTGTGCGGAGTCTGACCGCACAATCGTGGGGGGGCCGTGGGTGATGTGGGAGTGGGGGGTGTAGAAGCTGTAACAAGAACTGAAAATAAATTGGCAGCACTGTACCGTGGCGATTCTTATTGGAAAATAATTAGAAAAACTATCAAAATAAATAAATAGGGTCATAGACTAAGACTACTGATCATGGCACATTAGACTACCGATTTTTTCGGGTGTTTCAAGGAATAAAGTTAAGGAGGGAAGTACTCTAAATCGGGCTTAGCACGGTCCGGCATTTCACTTTGTTATGATAGTTAATAGTTGAATTTTCAATAAATCTATATACGGTTAGCTTCTCTAAAATATGGAAAACAACTAGATTCATAGATATAACATAAAAATACTATGATTAAACCAGGAAATCATCAGAAATATCATGAAAAACTGGCGTCTCAATGCCGAATTTCAACAACTGTGACATTTCTATGAGCTTAGAAACAGCAAATGTTATATTGAATTCACCGTATAATTATAAAGAACATCATAATCAACTCTGTTTTTCAATACCTTTTGTATACATTGAGATATATGCAAAAATATATGAAATCGGCTAGAAACAGCCCCATGCTAGAAAAGGACAGAGCGCACATTCTGTCATTGATTGTCTGTGATTGATTTGAAAGGGACAGTTGCCGCGAGCACATAGACCCTTAAAGAAATGAAATTCAGCAGAAAATTGTGACCAAAAAGAAAAAATATTAGATATCTGCAGCTATTCCAAAAGGAAAAGAAACAACAGTATCATCTTCTTCTGTCGAGTCTCAAAGAAACTAACATGATCTCAGTGTTACCTCATGATTTCTTATGAAGGGGATGGACCATCCAACCCAACAGCCAACTAACCAGCCAGCTAACATGGTCTAAGTCTTACCTCATAGGCTCGGCCTTGATCTGCTGTTCGAACATGGAGATAGTGGCGAGCAGGTCGCCGGGGGGCGGCACGGGGACCCCCACGCCCCGCGCCACACCCCCGACGCCCACGCCCCAGTGCGCCGGGAAACTAATGGCGGTGCCTTCGCTGACCCCCCATCCTTAAGTCTGCCACCTGCAGACAAATGTTTCAGTCACAATCCTTGGGTTGAGAGTGTGTGCCTTTGCATCATTTATGGTCTTAAACTGCGTTTTCTTATTTACTGATAGGAGTGGATTGTTCTTTTATGAGCTCTTACATAACTTTGCACATTTCTAAAAGTATGAGGAACAACAAATCAAAAATTCAACCGCAGACAGGAATTGAACCTGAACCTTAGTTCAAATCCAGTCTGCAGTTGAATTTTGAATTTGTTGTTTCTCATAATTTAGAAATAAAATAAAATAAGTTCAAAAAATACATTTATAAAAACCAGGGCCGGATTAGCCCCAAGGCAAAGTAGGCAACTGCCTAGGGGGGGGCCCGCATCGGCTATGTCTAGTTCCTATTGTACAGCTATATTTTTGTATTTCTTTTCTTTAATTTGGATAAGTGAGGATGTAGAGTTGTGTTGTGCAGTGTAGAGTCCGTTCCAATTCGGTTTAATGTTTTGCTCCCGTAACTGCAATTCAGTCGCCTCTACCTACTCTCTTTAATATGATTCTCTTTTTGTAATTTAACTTTGAAATTTTCTTCCTGCCTCTTTATACGTTTTATGATGATTTTTACAAATTTTTACACACTTTTGTACAGTTTCACAAACTTTAGACGAGCGGCTGAGAAAGTTTTGACAGTTCATTTATGTGGCAAAAGTGAGTGAGTGCTGAAAATCATAGACAATCAATAGGGTTCTCGCCTATCGATATCAATCGATTGATTAAATTGTTTTTTTTTTTTTTTTTAATAAATTGATAATAAAAAGACGAAAAATTATTCTTTTACTTGAGTGTCTCTCAGCACTATACTGTAACGACTATATACGACATAATTCGTTAAAATAATTACTCATTACTCGTTAAAATATATTTTATTTTTATTTATTTACTCATTAACATGTACATGTAATATTACAAATTACATAATATCTCATTTCCATGGTCTAATTATCAGGTTATTTACTGTAAATCGGGAGTGATAAGTTATTAATATGTATTGCTAAATTAGTTTTTAACTAATCAAAATGCGACTAGGATAGGAATATTAGTAAAAATGTGTTTAGTAAAGATGTGCGAGTAGCAAGTGTCAAGTAACAAGTATCTAGTGACAAGTGATAAGTAGGTATCCACAATTGAGTAGTGCAAGTGCTTAGTGAAGCTCAGTTTATCGATTGTCTTTGGATTGAAATTCCTCGATTCTTCTTCTTAGCGAGTGGATTTTCGAGTTGAACAACGACCCGATAAACCCTGTTGTCAGAGTTTTCAAACCGCCTAGTAGCTCAGCTGTAGGCCTCTGACATGGTTTCAGTAACGACCACTATCCAAAGACAGCGAACGGGACCGACGACTTAACGTGCCCTCCGAAGCACGGAATACTTTTTCTTTTCGGACAATCAGGTGATTCAGCCTGCAATGTCCTAACCAAACTGGGGAAAACCTCACAAAGTGATAAATTGACAAATATCAACTTTGTGTTCCCCCCCTGGGAATCGAACCCAGGACCTCCGGATCGTAAGCCCATGGCTCAGACTACTAGACCACGGAGGCAGTTATTCCTTGATTAAATGTTCCTTATTTTGAAATAAATATTTACCCCTATACCAGGCATTCATTGCTATTTACTAATTACGACACAAAGATTTTTATTTCTAAAATTTAACAATCTACTATTCACTAAACAATCGTATCTGTACTAAATAGTATGTTTTGTTTTTCTTTCTTTGTACGATTTTAGTTAGAACTCAACAAATCTCAAAAAACGCACTCAAATGACGTTAAATGGGTGAGCAAGGGAGCTAAGGAGAAAGCGGGAAGTGCGCGGGGCAGTGCTACTTGTCAGAAAATAGAATGGCCGTCTATCCGCTAATCACTTAAGCCTCTATTAGACCATGCGATATCAAGACAGTCTTACTAAGACTTAGCATAGTGTAATAGGACTTAGCAAGTTAGTCTGTCTAATTAGACCGATCGAGTGGATTCGGCCGTGCTAACTTGCTTACTTGCTTGACATCGCGTGGTGTAATAAGACTTAGCACGCTTAGACCGCTCAGTCAGCGCTCATCCGCCGCACAGGAGAGACGTCTGTATTTTGATTATATGGAGTAATTAATTTTAAAAGATGTTCAAAGTTAGCAACTCCTACTCTAAAGAGTCAGATGGTTCCAAAGCACTCAATATTTGCATATTTGATAATTTTTCCCGCAGAAGTAAATACTTCTTTACCCAAATTCTTCTTTTGTTTTTTTAATATTTATTCATACTAATAGTCGCGGTAAGAGCTACGGCAATTTTCTGGGGTACGTTCACGGGCGCACGGTTAGCGCAAGGTTAGGGGAACTTTTCACTTTGACAGTTGATAAAGCCCCGTTTTGAAGCGCCTGTCAGGGGAAATTTCATCCTGACAGGTGCAAATGCGTGCATGAACGGGGGTTTACGCGAGCTGTCAGATTAAAAGTCGCTCTAACGGTTTCCCCTAGGTGCATGCGTGAACGCACTCCAGGTATTTCTAAAGTTTTCCCATGACTCTTACGACAACCGTCGCTGACAGAGTTCGCCTTGCAAATGAGTTAGCATGCGGTATTCAGCACAGTGTAATAGCGAGCTTGTCTAATTAGACTGTTAGACTGTCTTAGTAAGACTGTCTTGAAATCGCATAGTCTAATAGGGGTTTTAACAGGTTTTACTTACCACTTGCACTTGTCACTAAGCAAAATGTAAACTCTGCTTTAGTGTTTAATGTTGATAGTATATTATGTATGTTTGATATTATAAGTACTTGTAAGTATCTTTGTTTTCAATGTATCATTATTTACATCCCCTCATTTCCATTTGTTTAAGTAAGATTCTTTTAGTTTCAGTTTCTTTTTTTTTGTTATACCTGAGTGCACCCGCTTCAATCCTTCTGTGTTAAGTTAACAATGGTTAGCCGGTAGAGAATGCCGCGTGACATTAGGCCCGCCCTTTGTACATTGTGGAACAAAATTTTATAAATAAATAAATACATAAATAAGTAAAAGAATGATGAAAAGTAAATTATGGATTGCTTTATCATAAAAAAGGTGATGTAAAACCAAAATCTTCTCCGTATCGAGTGAATTTTCGAGTTGAATGCAAAAAAAAAAACATAATTAAAAATTATTTTAATTTTAAATTCCATGTTATACCGATTGATTTGATGTATTTACTTTTTAAATTAATTATTTTTTAAATACGAAAGAGATTTTTGTATGCACTGATTTGGTCTCTTATGATAGAATTACAATCTATTTTAAAATAAAAATAAGGGTTGTTTGATACAGTTATTTACCTAGGCGTAACATAGGTGTCCGACTTGCACTTGGCCGCTTTTTATTATTTTTGCGCTCCTTATTTCTATTTTAAGTTTTATCTAATTTCGGAATAGAAATAAGGAGCGCAAAAATAATAAAAAGCGGCCAAGTGCAAGTCGGACCACCTATGATTACGCCTAGGTAAAAATAATGTATAAACAACCCTTATTTTTATTTTAAAATTGATTGTAATTACTATCATAAGAGACAAATAGTGATACAAAATCTGTGAAATCTTAAATCTCTACCTATTATTGTTCATAAGATACAGCCTCTATAAAGATAAAACGAAATAAAACAAATTAAAACGTGTGTTGGGACTCTGACATATTTATTTTATTGTGCTTTTAGTATTTTTTGTTATAGTGATAATTGAAATACTTAAATCATCCGTGAAAATTTCAACTGTCTAGCCATCACGATTCATGAGATACAGCCTGGTGACAAGCAGACGGATAGGGAGTATTAGTAATACTACCCAGTTTTCACCTAAAGTTAAGGAATCCTAAAAACGGCCAAGTTCGAGACGGACTCTTGCACGAAGGGTTCCGTACGCCGCATATAAAAACGGCTAAAATCACGTTTGTTATATGGGAGCCCCCCTTAAATATTTATTTTATTATGTTTTTAGTATTTGTTGTTATAGCGGCAACAGAAATACATCATCGTTGAAAATTACAACTGTCTAGTTTGATAGCTATTCAAGCTTGATATTGGTTCTGTCGTTATGAGATACAGCCTGGTGACAGACAGATAATCACATTTGTTGTTTGGGAGCCCCCCTTAAATATTTATTTTATTCTGTTTTTATTATTTGTTGGTTGTTATAGTGGCAACAGAAATACATCATCTGCGAAAATGTCAACTCCCTAGCTAACACGGTTCTTGTGGTAGAATCTATACCGCTATAGCGCTATTAGCCAATACCGGTATTGGAAGCCCTATATGGTAAAGCCTGGAGAAAAAACAGAAAATCACGTTTGTTATATGGGAGCCACCCTTAAATATTCTGTTTTTAGTATTTATTGTTGTAGCGGCAACATAAATACATTATCTGCAAAAATTTCAACTCTCTAGCTATCGCGGTTCATGACATGAGGACGAACGGACAGTGAAGTCTCAGTAATAGGATCCCGTTTTTTTTACCCTTTGGGTACGGAACCCTAAAAACCAACAGATTCTTTTTCCAATCTTTCATTATTATTATTATGTTTGGATAGCTAATGTTAACATGCATTTTATTTTTATTAGCCACTATTTTTTTTTAATGACGTTATGAATGATATTAACAGTGTATAGGCGCGTAGGTATACAACCTCTGTCATTTAAAAATTTACTTAGGTTGTTCTTATCTGATATAGAAAATAAGAAAGCTTTAATTATCATTTTTATTTACATTCAATTTTGATACCGTTATTTAAGTTGCTACGCGCTTAATTTAGTTTCATTATCATAATTTAAGACAAGTGATGTTTATTAAACGAACTAAATTTGCATTGCATTAAAATACGGGATCAAAATGAAAAATAAATACTAATGGAAAAATAAAAAGCATAAAAGGTGCAGGTAAATTAGTTTAATTAGTAAACAAAAACATACACTTAGGAACAGAAAAGCTAACAAAATTTTGCGAATAACAAAATATACAAGCATAAAAGCCCCACATTAATCTAAAACTAAACTAACTACCATTTTACATAAATTAGTAATATTCTTACAATTTTGAAAAGGCTGCTATGAAATCAGAAAAGTGCTTTTAAAGAAAAAAACATATGTTTGAGTATCTAATAAAGTCGGAAAGCTACCTTTGTTATTTATACTTAGTTAATAGTTATACTAAAGATAAATCTTGTACATCATACACTACCTATACAAATATAACACACACGACGGTACGCACTCTTATCTTCAACATATTTGTGCGCATATAGATATCGTGTATGTGATTCGTACATGTATTAACCAACCGATACGTATAAGAAACTGTAAACACGAACAAAACATCGGGAAAGAAGCAAAATTCCTGACAAAATATTAAATGGCGGAAGCTCACCGACTGACTGTCTCCACCCAGCCTCCCCCCCCCAGCCATCAATAAAATGGCCAATTCGTTATTGAATTTTGTCCCCAACTTTCAGGCCGAGGCTGCGCGACGCCGGTTGTTACGCGACAAGTAATTTAATGACCACTATTTCTCTAATGTAAACAATGGAAGTTTAGAATGCTTTTTTAGTTGTTAAATAGTGAAAGTTATGTCATATCGGATTCTCAAACAGTATACAAAATGTATTTGAGTTTATTTGCAGATAACAGTTTTAGGTACTCACATGTAAACATAAACATTATTAACAAATAAAAGACTTGTCCCCATTGGAAATACAACGACCTTTTATAATGTGCAGAGGGAATGGGATATAAATTTATTATTATTCCTTTTTTTATGCAAGTTTCATTGCGCTTATGCTAATCTATCGTTACATATATATAGCAAAACTTGGTTTCTACTCACATAAGTAAAGAAACACCTATTTATAGTAGCCTGTACAGAAACACATAAATTATAGCACTAATTACACAATTTTGTTAAGATTGGCCATTCGGATTATGTTTTTCTTAGACACCGACATAAAATGGCTGCTACCTCATTGTTCTGCGCGTTCGTTCGTGCGCATAGAAGCCGTGAACGCTTGGGAACGACTTCTCCGCCAATTAAAATTATGGCGCGAAATTTAAGGCCTCGTTAAATTGATCGTAATGGCTATCAACATATATTATTATTCGAAGTTGAGTATGTTAACCAGACAGCTTAATTATCGCATAGCAAAACACGTATGTTGTTATCAAAATTACTACAAATACTGGTATGTAAAAGCTTAGATTGGTATTTATTATTTCTCTTGTTATATCAGATATTACTTTTTTCCTTTGATTTTGTAGATGTCTAATTCCCTCTAAATGTTCATTGAGCTGATTATCTGAATTTGTGAACACTCTACATACTGTACAATAATACCTTTGAAGTTTTTTTATGATGATAATGTCGTTTTCTTCCCCTTGCGACATTTTTTGTTGAATATAGGTAGTCTATTGTATAGGTATTGTTATTGTTATCTGCGTTACCTGAAATATAATCAACCATACAAAATATGGGCATTGAATTGAACAATTAAGAGCTCGTTGTTTAGGGACAGCTTTCTTTTGTTACGAGTACAAATTGTATTCAACGAATTTTGAGCCATATTTTGATAGCAATAATACTGTTTTTAACTTGTTTATAATTAAATCAATAGAGAAATGCAAGTTAAATTGCACAAATACTTTGTTGAAGTTAATGCATAAAAACGGTCTTACCTGCAGTCTTACTTTGAGTGTAATGAGGTATCTTACGTTCTTTGAATTACCTAAAACTTGCGTAGGTCAGATGGCAGTCGCTCTGTGTAAAAACCAGTACCCTCGTTCAATCACCTAGATTAGGTAGCCGACCCCGAGAGATACGGGAAAAAGGCTAGGAAGATGATGAAGTATAAATTAACTTAGTATAGAAAAAGATTGATTTTTCAAAACTGATCTTATATTAGGTCTTCTTCTTCTTAGTGAGTGGATTTTCGAGTCGAACAACGACCCGATAATTATATTAGGTAAGTCCCCATAATAGGTAATATTCAATACAAAGTTGCTTTATGTTTGTCTACCCGATTTTTGTGTAATATCATCAGAACGTAAAATGTAAAATATATTTCATTCTAGATTTCATTCTATCTCGTGGTGCACGAAATTAAAGCATACGATGTTTGTTAAATATAATTATTAACTGCAAATTATTTTTTCAAATTCATGTATATTATAACTTTAGTATTTTTTAAATTAATTTAAAAATAAAAATAAAATATATCGATAAATCGATAAAATAGATTTTTGACAAAAACCCTATAAAATTACGAACAATTATTAAGTGGTCACACTGACTTCATTCTGTCAATTTTGACGTTTGACCGGTTTGACAGATTTGTCTATGGATTTGTGATTTCTTTTGGGAAAAACGTAGCCATGGCGGTAGGTGTTTTGTGGTTATAAATTAATCTTATCCGTTCGGATCCGTGAAAATATTGTATCTCATAAAGAAATTATAAGTGGCAGTGATATATCACAGTGTTCTCAATATTAAAAAGCCTATATTTCCATTAACCAAACGACGCAAACACGGCTAACCTAAACTTGGCGAAGATTTTGAATTTGTATGTGAAATTACGACAAGTGTGATTCAACATGGGTGTTAAATGTTTTTCAGCGTACACCTGTTGTAAAACAGCCGCTCAAGCAGAGCAAGAAGGACAGGAAGGACAAAAAGCCGCCGAAAGACAACTCCAAAAATGTTATGAGGAACCTTCACATCAGGAAACTCTGCCTGAACATCTGTGTTGGAGAGTCTGGAGACAGGCTGACACGTGCCGCTAAGGTAGGGAACCCTCTGTTACTTCTAATTTTGTGTAAAAATAAAAATATTTAGTTAGGTTAGAGGTTATGTTTGAATAGAATGTGTGCTTCTCTATCTAGCAACAAGCCTGCTTGTATTATGCTTGTATTAGATTAATATTATTATTAACTGAAAAGAACCTTCATTAAGTATGTTTGTTTATGTGGGTATTGTATAGATAGAGAAAATATTTTTCTGAAGAACTAAATCTGCATGAAATTGTTCAAGACTCACTTCTATTTTAGTGTTTCTTTGTATATTCATGCAATATAAATATTTCAACGCAACTTCTGAATATGAATAACATACTTTTCAGAATTTAGTTGAAATAACAAATTATATTATAACCTTAAATTTTGTTATGTTCATTATTAGTATTTGTTTATTACTATTTGCACTGACACAAAGTTATTAAAATTTCCAGGTGTTGGAACAGCTTACGGGTCAACAGCCCGTGTTTTCCAAGGCCCGCTACACTGTGAGGTCTTTCGGTATTCGTCGTAATGAAAAGATTGCTGTTCACTGCACAGTCCGTGGAGCTAAGGCTGAGGAAATCCTTGAGCGAGGTCTTAAGGTTTGTTATTGTACTTACTTATGCTATTACTACTTATTATTTTTACACTATTACTACTGTGCCAGTTACAACAGTTTGCTGATAGATACATGTCTCTCTGAATCAGGTATTTTTAATGCTCTCTTCTTGGCAGATTGGTTGATAAGCATACTGCAGGATGTAACCATATTCATGGCTGTCTACTCCCTGGGTTTATTTATTTCATTGACCTCACAATACCCACTGAAGAAAAGAAAACTGCCATGTTTATTTATCAATTAGTTAGTAATATTAAGTTATCAGACAGACATTTTGTTTGAGGCAGCATGAACTTTCCTTCAAGATACATTATTTATTCAATGTGTCTTTCCTAGTTCATGCAAAATTATTATTTCTAATTGCAACTTTTGGGTACTAATATCTTACTGCTCAGAATACTAATGGAAATAACATTTAGTTTTTACAGTGAGCTCGCTCCATATTCCATGTCGTTGTCACCACCGACTTAGACTGGATTCAAGAGCAAACCCATTTTAAGTTAAAAAATAATCTTAATCTGAAATATTTGTTTTAAACATTCCAGGTGAGAGAATACGAGTTGAGACGAGACAACTTCTCCGCCACTGGTAACTTTGGTTTCGGTATTCAGGAGCACATTGACTTGGGTATCAAGTATGACCCCGCTATTGGTATCTACGGTCTGGACTTCTACGTTGTCCTTGGGCGACCAGGTAATCATTTTCAGTTATTTCTAGATTTCTAAATTGAATCTAAGCCACATTCAGCCTCTTGGATGAGTTACAAGTAAATTTTCTATTTGTAGTAGAGGAAATATTTTCCTCGAATCATTAGAAAGAAACATAGTATTTATTTATTTAAGGAGGGAAGTACTCTAAATCGGGCTAAACACGGTCCGGCATTTGACTTTGTTAGTATAGTTAATAGTTGAATTTTCAATAAATCTATATATGGTTAGCTTCTCTAAAATATGGAGAACAACTAGATTCATAGATATAATCTAAAAATACTATGATTACACCAGGAAATCATCAGAAATATCATGAAAAACTGGCGTCTCAATGCCGAATTTGAACAACTGTGACATTTCTATGAGCTTAGAAACAGCAAATGTTATATCGAAATCACCGTATAATTATGAAGAACATCATAATCAACTCTGTTTTTCAATACTTTCTGTATACATTGAGATATATGCAAAAATATATGAAATCGGCTTGAAACAGCCCCATGCTAGAAAAGGACAGAGCGCGCATTCTGTCATTGGTTTGAAAGGGACAGTTGCCGCGAGCACATAGACCCTTAAGGCATGTTGGTGTTGTGACTAGATTAGCAATATGCATAAATCTATATTTAACGTAATATGACTTATTCCAATCTACAATTGCCCTAATTTTTTATCAGGCGTGACGAAAGCGCCTTTTACGACGTTTTACGCTCTGACTACTATGTAAGGGAAATAGGCGTGACTATGTATGTATGTACAAGAAACCATTTTCATTAGACCAACAATTTAGTAAACTTTGTTTATTGAAATTTTATATTTTGTGTCATTTGTTTACTTGTGTGTAAATAGCACATTTGTTCAAGAATGTATGTTTTGCATGGCTACATTCTGTAAAGCATGTGCCACAGTAAATGGTATGGTCCCTTTTTTTTAGAATATTTGATGTTGTGCTTTGTTCGTTTTGGGGCTGTGTTACAAGAAAAAGCTTATTAGAGTCTGTTCGAAAAGAGAACAGGCATAGAATCGGAGGGCGCACATTTGTATTAACTATCCTACGGCTGGTTGAGTGGCGTTTATGCCTAGGTCTTTGACCTAAAACCTCCAAAATTTAATGTAGAAGGTTACTGTTAAAGACTTGGGCATAATCCTCACATGACCAAGCGACAGTTAATTAAATACAAATGCGCGCCCTCAAATTCCATGCCTGTTCTCTTTTCGAACAGACTCTACTTGAATAGAATATTACTTTAAATGAGGATATGTTTTCCATATTACTGTAAAATTTAGGCAATAGGCTGACAATGTCTCTCTTAATGGCCATCAAAACTTGTCAGACTTTGTAAATATGCATTTTCTGAGGATTTTCTCTTCTGCCTACTTAGTAAGCAAGATCAGTTTGCAGTCGCGTCGCGTGTCATCGACGACGGCTACGTTTGGCCCTCGTTTGGAGCACGCTGTTTATCTAGTTATTATATCAGACACAACCCTGATGTCAGAATTTTTTAAACCTCCAAATGGCAAAATGTGACTGTGACATGGTTTGTGTAACAACCACTATCAAAGACCTTCGAAGCTCGGTTTTTTTTTCTTTCCAGCCTGCATTGTCCTAAGCAAACTGGGGAAAATCTCACAAAAGATAAATTGAAAAATATCAACATTGGGTCCGGGAATTGAACCCAGGACCTCCAGATCAGGAGCCCATGGCTCAGGCAGTAAGCACCAGAATGTAACATATGTCTTTTCTGTTGTTGCAGGTTTCAACGTGGCGCACAGGAGACGCAAGACCGGCAAGGTTGGCTTCCCTCACCGCCTCACCAAGGAGGACGCCATGAAGTGGTTCCAGCAGAAATACGATGGTATCATCCTCAACAGCAAAAAGTAAACATAAGGCAAATAAAACTTTATAAAACCTACTTGTTATCTTTTATTTATGATCATTCTCTTAGATTTTACTGTATTCCTAGTCCAGGTAATCTACTTATACCAGCGTAGCAAAATTTTTGATCCAGTTAATTCAATAGATATCATTTTACTCAAGAAATATACATCACTGAGTAACATAAACATCAATATAAACATACACAACACACACAATATTGCCAAAGTCTTCTTCTTCTTAGCGAGTGGATTTTCGAGTCGAACAACGACCCGATAAACCCATTGCCAAAGTAAACAAGACCTCTTCTGGTTGCCATGGAAGAGACGAAGAGACTTTCTGGGTTGCCGTGCCAGAATACCAACGTACCTTTTTGGTTAAGTCGTTGCCATAGCAACGCATTTCGCGTATTTATTTTGTCAAGTGGATTTGCAACAAATTATTTTTAGACAAGTTTTGTAGTATTTGTAAATAGCAATCATGAATCGATTTGGTGATGATGATGAGGAAGATGTGCTGGCTCCAAAAGAGCCGCAGGTCACGTCCGACGACCCGACGGAGAGGAAGGCTGCGAGGTGGCTCCGCATACAACGGAGGCAGGAGGCTATCAGAAAGTAAGCAGAGATTTTATTCTTCACTTTCACTATACATACTTTATTGGCAATGCATTTCATGGTGAGTCGTCGTGGTCGTGAAAACGATTAAGATATAAAAATAGAAAGATTTTTTTATTGGTTTTACAAAATATAGATACTTATATTTTGTACTTGTTATGTAGCACACTATTGAAGCATTTATTAGTGGTCCTGCTACTGACGATAGGTATGACGATAAGATATCTGCAATACCTTTTTAGAACATTCGTTTTGCTACATACCTAGTCAATTCCCTTACGTTATTGCTGTTGATATTTCTATACGGGGTGTAAGGGACAGCTGATATAGATAGAAGTAGATGAAACTGAGCAACTTTCACCAGGAAATTGTAACAAAAATTGAATAATATTTGGCTTTCCCAATTTTCCATACAAATCGACTGATCGAGGAGATGGATTGTATGAGAAAGTCAAAAAATATTTTTATTTTTACTGAAAGAATTTAACTGGTGAAAGTTCAGTTTCGTTGACTGAGTGAGCAACCCCTGTCAGTTTACGTTTACCTCTCCCTTACACCCGCTATTTGATGCAGAGCCCAAAACCCTCCCGAAGAGGCGATACCCGAAGAAGAAATGAGCGTGGTCGAGTTAGCAACGACCAAGGCCGCGGAGGAGCTGCAGCGACTCATACTGGGCGGCACCGCGCAGGTCACCAACGTCAGGGTCACCACCGACGAGCGCGAGGTCGACCGCAGGAACCTCAACCTTGAGAAGATGACCAGTAGGTATTCATATGAAAGAACTTCCTATTTTTAAATAAGTATTGTGAAAACGTGTTTGTCATTGGTCGCTTAGTTGGAAATAAAACATATCCCCACACATGCACACACCACATAACATAAAAAATAAAAATAAATTATGCCCACTTAGTACAGAATGTCTCAAATTAATTGCTCGTACTTTTTTCTTTTAACTTCTTCTTAAAATCATTTCCACTTTTCAAATAGACTATAAGTTAGTTGGATACCTTTCACTAACCTTTTTGAGATTTTGACCACTAGCATGCCATTAGTGTTGACCACTTTCTTAGCAAACAGTTAAACAGTACATTTTTACTTACAGAATTGTTCGAGCAAATCGAGGCGGAAGCGGAGGAGACTCAGATACTGTACGACGCAGTTGCTCAGAACTGGGAAGCCATGATGAATACAAGAGACCCTCTTGACATCGATGCCGCTATCAAAGACCAGAAACTAAAGGCGGACGACTTGTTGCAAAGGAAAACCAAGCTAATCGACGAACTGAAGGCCGATCTCAAGTCCATGGATTTACAGTATTATGAAGATCTTCAGAAACAGGTTTGTTTGCAGTTCTAACATTCGTTTTATTTTTAGATTTCATTCATGGTAATTAAACCATTGAGGCTGTAAGGCTATGCGCGCACAGGTGAACAAACTGAAGGCGACAAGTCGGATCTCTCTTTTCCGCACTGGGAGTGCAAGAGAAAGATCCGACTTCAGTTTTGTCGCCTGGGGTAATAAATGTGACAATGGTAGCAATTCGTACTTAGTTGCAAAAATCACGACTTTACTAATATAAGTCTATACCTACCTATCATGTTCTATCAACAGAAAGGAATGGCAATAATTTTAGTCAAGATTTAGCCCGTGCTCGTGCTCTCAACATATCGATAGATAACAATGAAAAATTAACCGTACATGTTTATTAGTAAGAGTGATGACA
>JARACY010004278.1:0-27753 GCA_029255725.1 Scrobipalpa atriplicella | reverse complement strand
TTGCATTATTTTGATCTGTAGCATCCTCATTCCTTTTCTTTTTAAACATTTTTGAAGTGGAATCTGTAAAGAAGTCTTAAGTTTAACTGAAATCACATTTAAACTATAAATCACCTACAGCCTGTATCTCCTGCAGTTGTTTTATTCAAAATTTGTCCCCTGAAGATAGTATTGAAACAATATTGTTTGATCGCTATCCTCCATATATACATACATACATATAATCACGCCTTTCTCCCTAATGGGGTAGGCAGAGCGTAAACGACCTAAACATAAGTCGTTCCGCCACGTCTGACAAGTTTTGAGGGTTATTCCAGATGGATCTGTATTGCTATAGTGACAGGTTGTCAGCCCATCGCCTATATTACAATACTGAAACCCTCGAATCCCTTAGCTGATTTTTACAGCATGCCCGGGAGGAGATGCAGCTGGCACATTCTATGTTTTCTATCACTCCCAGTCCAGCATTGAAGCATCCTCCATTGATTTAAAGTAGTAGGTACCTAAATAAAAATACGCGTGCATACTTACTCTTTGTCCTATGTTTTATGGAACACTATCAGCGTTCAGCAGTCAATCAGAAGTCAGGGAGATTTCTAAGCACAATAGGCACCGAGATGGGTATCTGGAATTTAAAGGAAATAATTTTTAAAAAAATGGTCGTTTACGCTATGTCTGCCTACCCCCATTCGGGATAAAGGCGTGATTAAATGTATGTAATGTAAAAATAATGTTTTTCTACTTCTCTTTGGCACTGTAGTATTTGAATTTTTCGGCGACGAATTATCAGAATTGACAATTCTGGCCCCTGTTGATGTTTCGTTGTCACTAGATTCATATATATCTGAACAATCGCTTTTTTTATTTAAATACATGCTGCATCTACGTTTTCTATTAATCGAATTTGGCCTATTATTCTCAATATGTGCGTTTTCGGAAGTGTCTTTAACAGTATTGCTGTTTTCTGGATTAGGCAGGTCTCCGTATAGTTTAGCATGTTTCTCTGCATGATGTAAGTAATATTCATCTGGTCTATCAAATCTCTGTGGACAAAATAAACAGCTCACAGTGATTCCCTCAATAAAAGTGCCAGTCTCATTACAGGGGATTTTGTGGACATCAAGATTGGGCTCATTGGGCTGTATGTTGGCATTGGCACTGACATTTTCTGTCGAGTTTGGTCCATCCAAATTTCTTTTGTCCTTTTTTATGTCCTTCTTTGCATTATTTTGATCTGTAGCATCCTCATTCCTTTTCTTTTTAAACATTTTTGAAGTGGAATCTGTAAAGAAGTCTTAAGTTTAACTGAAATCACATTTAAACTATAAATCACCTACAGCCTGTATCTCCTGCAGTTGTTTTATTCAAAATTTGTCCCCTGAAGATAGTATTGAAACAATATTGTTTGATCGCTATCCTCCATATATACATACATACATATAATCACGCCTTTCTCCCTAATGGGGTAGGCAGAGCGTAAACGACCTAAACATAAGTCGTTCCGCCACGTCTGACAAGTTTTGAGGGTTATTCCAGATGGATCTGTATTGCTATAGTGACAGGTTGTCAGCCCATCGCCTATATTACAATACTGAAACCCTCGAATCCCTTAGCTGATTTTTACAGCATGCCCGGGAGGAGATGCAGCTGGCACATTCTATGTTTTCTATCACTCCCAGTCCAGCATTGAAGCATCCTCCATTGATTTAAAGTAGTAGGTACCTAAATAAAAATACGCGTGCATACTTACTCTTTGTCCTATGTTTTATGGAACACTATCAGCGTTCAGCAGTCAATCAGAAGTCAGGGAGATTTCTAAGCACAATAGGCACCGAGATGGGTATCTGGAATTTAAAGGAAATAATTTTTAAAAAAATGGTCGTTTCGCTCTGCCTACCAGATTAGGTACCTATAAAGGCGTGATTTTATTGTATGTATGTATGTAGTCTGAGGACGACACTTGCGAGTGTAGCGCCTTACATACAATCTATGTCACACCACAGAATATATAATAGTACTAGGGTCACACTTTACTTTACAACGCCAACCAGACGGCTATTTATTGATGTGGCCACTTTTTGGGCGCAGAGACGTTGATTGCCATTGACTCGACAAGAAGAAGAAGAAGTAGAAAAACATTATTTTTACATTACATACATTTAATCACGCCTTTATCCCGAATGGGGGTAGGCAGACATAGCGTAAACGACCATTTTTTTAAAAATTATTTCCTTTAAATTCCAGATACCCATCTCGGTGCCTATTGTGCTTAGAAATCTCCCTGACTTCTGATTGACTGCTGAACGCTGATAGTGTTCCATAAAACATAGGACAAAGAGTAAGTATGCACGCGTATTTTTATTTAGGTACCTACTACTTTAAATCAATGGAGGATGCTTCAATGCTGGACTGGGAGTGATAGAAAACATAGAATGTGCCAGCTGCATCTCCTCCCGGGCATGCTGTAAAAATCAGCTAAGGGATTCGAGGGTTTCAGTATTGTAATATAGGCGATGGGCTGACAACCTGTCACTATAGCAATACAGATCCATCTGGAATAACCCTCAAAACTTGTCAGACGTGGCGGAACGACTTATGTTTAGGTCGTTTACGCTCTGCCTACCCCATTAGGGAGAAAGGCGTGATTATATGTATGTATGTATATATGGAGGATAGCGATCAAACAATATTGTTTCAATACTATCTTCAGGGGACAAATTTTGAATAAAACAACTGCAGGAGATACAGGCTGTAGGTGATTTATAGTTTAAATGTGATTTCAGTTAAACTTAAGACTTCTTTACAGATTCCACTTCAAAAATGTTTAAAAAGAAAAGGAATGAGGATGCTACAGATCAAAATAATGCAAAGAAGGACATAAAAAAGGACAAAAGAAATTTGGATGGACCAAACTCGACAGAAAATGTCAGTGCCAATGCCAACATACAGCCCAATGAGCCCAATCTTGATGTCCACAAAATCCCCTGTAATGAGACTGGCACTTTTATTGAGGGAATCACTGTGAGCTGTTTATTTTGTCCACAGAGATTTGATAGACCAGATGAATATTACTTACATCATGCAGAGAAACATGCTAAACTATACGGAGACCTGCCTAATCCAGAAAACAGCAATACTGTTAAAGACACTTCCGAAAACGCACATATTGAGAATAATAGGCCAAATTCGATTAATAGAAAACGTAGATGCAGCATGTATTTAAATAAAAAAAGCGATTGTTCAGATATATATGAATCTAGTGACAACGAAACATCAACAGGGGCCAGAATTGTCAATTCTGATAATTCGTCGCCGAAAAATTCAAATACTACAGTGCCAAAGAGAAAAAGGACGCAGAAATCGAGTAAAACAAACAAAAACAATGAAAGTTCGCGCTCCGATAGCGACGATGATGATCGAAACGTTATAAATGAATTTGTGAAAACTATCAACCAGAGTTTACTTAATTTTAAATGTAAAATGCAAAAGAAATTGAAAAAGAAAAGAAGATTAGTATACCAATGCAAAGAATGCTGTATTAATTTTTTAAAAGAATCTGATTGGCTACAGCATTTGACTACAGGAAAGCATACAATTATCTGGACAAAGTGTGTTCACTGCACGTTAAAGTTCAGTAACAATACAAATGAAATGCAAAAGCATTTAAAAATGCATGAAAAGCACGATAAAAATGAGAAGAAACTGAAGTTTCATATTGTAACAGACACATCTTACAATTTGTCTGATAAAAACAGTGATATTTCAAGTGAATCCTATAGTGAAAAAAATAAACCTGAACCAATCCCAATATCCGGATGTTCGAAAACAGAAGTTATAGAATCTTCAAATAAAATAGCGCATAATAATGGTAATTCAGATAATATCCAAGTTATTTCGAATGAGCAAGCAAACATGAAAAGAAAATACAACGTGTCTCTTTTTAAGTGTGATGACTGTGAAGAACATTTTCTTAGCATTAGAGCTTTAGAATCGCACATAAGAAAAGGCACACACCACACAAAGGTAAATAATTCGACATGTAATATTTGTACAATAAAATTCAGTGGCCCAAATACATTGCAACAACATAAACGTTTACACCACAATAATCGAGTCAATTTATCCAAAGAAGATTTTATAATTAGTACCTTGACAGAATGGAAAAGTAAAGCAAAACATGCAGACATGCAGATGATGAAATCTCGAAGTAAACCATGTAACTCTTTACCTATACAAAATTCGAAGCGAATTGACAACCATAATAACTTTAAGATAATAAGTAAAAATCCCAGAATTTTTAAGGCAGGAGCCATGCCGCAATCTGATGTTGTATCTACAATAGGAGAAAACTTAGACTCGAACACGGTGATCAATGAACACAATGATGATTCTTCGTCAAACCGAAGTCTTGATAAAGATACAACAAATGCTAGTGAAAAATGTAAAGTTAGGCTCGCCAAATCCACTGCAGCTGGACCAAGTGGCTGGCGGGTTGTAACAAATATATCAGAAGATACTGGCGACACCAACAAAGCCGTACAAACAAAATACAAGAGTGCAATGGTTGACGACGATAGCAGAAATATTAATAAATATCCAGAATCTAAACAAACTCTTAGCGGTATGGAAAGTAACAAAGTAACAAGAAATAATGATACCGCGGCGAATCCCTTTTTTATTAACAGTGTAAGCTCTACAGATGATTCAACTAATAACGCTACTAATGTAACTGCAAATACAGAGAAAATTGGAGATCATAATATTGCACCTTTGACAGAAACGATGCATCTTAAAGCAACACATAGAAATAATAAGACAACTTGTTTATCAAATGAAGGCGATAAAATGCATCAACGTGAAGAAAGAGATTATTTAAATGATGAAGATACATTACAACTTGATGATAATGAAATAGATCTAGTTGGACCTTTTAATAGTACAACAGAAGAGGCCTTGCATAATTCTAATTACAATAATGATGCTACGAATGGAAACAATAATAGCAATAATGACAGTGATAAAGGCAGACATTTTTATGAATCAGAAGCACAAACTAACGAGTTGAATGATACACAGGCTAACACAAACCGTGAAGGCAATGTCAGTGTTCATAAAAATAATAACTTTTCCACAGATCAAAAAGAAACTGAAAATGCAAGTAGTCATTCATTAGATTGCAGAGGATTTTATTTTAGGGATCGCAGTAGAGCAAATGAGAAGAATGAAGAGATTTCGATTAAAGTAGAAGAAGTATATGATAATACGAATGAAAACAATAATAGCTTCATTAATGACAATTTTAGACATTCTTATGAATCAAAAACACAAAGTAACGAATTGAGTGATACACAGGCTGACACAAACAGTGAAATTAATGTCAGTGTTCATAAGAATAACAACTTTATCGCAACGGATATACTTATAAATTACAAAAATACGTTACATTTCAGTGTCCCTCGAAATGGAAGACTATCCTCAGATCAAAAAGAAACGGGAAATACAAGTACACGGGAAATACATTCATTTGACTGCGGAGGATTTTGTTATAGGGATCGCAGTAAAGCAAATGAGAAGAATGAAGAGTTTTCGATTGGATTCGATACGTTACGCATTAAAGAAGAAGAAGAAGTAGAGGAGGCAGGGAGGCAGTCTAAGAGTTGAAAACAAGAGGAATGGGAGTTATTATGAATAACTACCGATTATTGTTTTTTTAATTTTTTTATTTGGATTTATTTTTTATTTTTTATGGACTCCTTTTGCGTTACTGAAACAAAGCTATGACACGTAATTAAATTAACACCCTGTATAGTTTTATGACACGTACTACTTAGTTATTAGTTGGTAGGTATGTTTTGTAAGTTCATAATTATCATCTATGATTGTAGCATACGACTGTGGTTATATTAATACCGGGTGTAACCGGGACAGCGTACCGAAAACTGAAAGGGGTTGCTCAGTCAACGAAACTGAACAACTATCAGCAGGAAATGAAAAAAGCTTTTAGCTCTCCCATACAAATTGCTTGATAAAGTTGTAATTATTTTTTTTTCATATCCTGAAAGAATTTCTGCATAGGTAGTGGTTCAGTTTCGTTGACTGAGCAACCCCGAGCAACCCGATCGCACTCGTAGGATATAAGTACCTAACCTACTTATTTTAAGTATACAAAGTCTTATACTTAAAATCTTTATTTGTAATTCCATGGTGAAGCTTCCATGTTGCCATGACGTTTAAATGAGATGATTATGTTCATGGTATAGATTATGTTTACCTTTATTATAATTTTAACATAGATTTAAATTTATATTGTATTTTAAATTTTTATAAGTAAGTGGTTTGTTTTATTTGAGTGACTAGACTATTATTAGGTTATATTTATTATTATAATATAATTATAATAGGTACCCTATAATTTCGGTTAGCTTATTTTACTCCCTGATGTGCATGGGAAGGAAAGGTCAGAAAAGTTGTGGTGCTGGCTGAACGTGGGTCAGATCAGACGCTTATCGCATCTTCTTCGTGTCGTGTGGGTTTTTGAATCGATCGACCCGTTGAATCGCATCTGAAATTTCCTGGAAGCATAGCCGAGGTTAAAAAAAACCCCTTATCAATTTTGAGGTTATCATTGTTGCCATTTGACATTGTTATGACATGGCTAGGCATTTAGCTCTTTATTTCTAAAGAAAGAAAAAACAAGTCTGTTGTTTTGTTGTGTAGGTAAGTAGGTATCACACTAATATTATAAAGGCGAAAGTTTGTGAGTGAGTGTGTATGTTTGTTACTTCTTCACGTCTTAACGGCTGGAGCGATTTTAATAAAATTTGGTATGGAGTTGGCTGACACCCTGGATTAACACAGGCCACTTTTTACCTCGGTAAAATGCCTGATTCCCACGGGAAAACTCATTAAGCCACGCGTGACACAGCGGTCCTGAAAGCAGATATATTTCAGTGAAACTTTTCAAGAATAGTTAGGTATATACGTCACGCATTTTTTTACCACGAGAGTCATCATTCCCGAGGGAAAAGATATATTTTTTTCAAGCGGTCGCGCTTTACCGGTTTAATCGCATCTCAATATCGTAGTCATAGACAGTAATAGGGTACTTTTACCACGGGAAAATGTCATTCCCACGGGAAAAATTTAAGTTGATTTCGATAAAGGGAGGGAGTGGGAAGTGAGGGCTGGTAGGTAGAGGGAAGTGAGGTCCGGGAGGGATAGGGAAGTGAGTGCCGGGAGGGAGGGGGAAGTAAGGGCCGCGAGGGAGAGGGAAGTGAGGTCCGGGAGGGTTTTCCAGGCTGGACGAAGTCTGCCGGGTCCGCTTGTGTTATAAATAATATACAGGATGGAATTTTCGGACCGCTTGTCCAGGAGAAGTGTTCTAAATACTGGAGATATACCTACTCAAAGGACACATTCCCTTTTTTTCAAAAGAAAGCAATAGTTCATTCAAGGATTTTTGAAAATATGTTTGCAATAACCGGGAATCGAATCAGCTAAAATTCGAAAAAAATTACTCCATATACTTTTAAGGAATTGGCGAAACGTTGAAAGGCGATATTGGCGATGTCTGGTAGGTACTTTGTTTTTTCATCTGAGTAGAAGGTGACCCGTTCATGAAAAATATTGTTCAAATGACTACTAAAGCAGGATATTTACAACTGACGTCGCAACGTCGCAAGCTATTGCTTGTACTAATACCTACACATCACTGGTTGGACTAGCTAAAGCTAACAGAACTTATTAACGCTGCTTGCCAGCCATGCCAGTGTGCGTTGGGAACTCTGCCTGGATGCGGCCTACTGAAGAAATTATTTAGTTTCTAAATAAATTGTCATACTTTAAAGTTTTTTACTCATAAAATTATTTTAGCGCTTGGGTGACATTGACAGGAGCTTTTTTTTGGGCTTCGTTTAGCTTTTTCGAGAAGTAAGCTACATGTTTTTCACATCCATCAGTTTGCATCTGTTTCCAAACAGCTCCGATATAGAGCCTCTACAGAAGGTGTCGAAGCCCAAAAAGAGCTCCTGTCAATGTCACCCAAGCGCCAAAAGATCCTTGTACGACTATATTTTATCAATAGTTGTCAAATCCCAATGTTAATACAGGTTGTAAGAGACAGGGTCCCGAAAACTGAAAGGGGTAGCTCCATGCAACTGAGCAATTTAAACCATTTCTATTATGGGGAAGTCAAATATTTTTTCGTTTCCCGGAACAGTTTCTTGCAATACCTTTTGTTTAAATTATTATTATCCTGTCATTTGGTACCTATAGATAAAACAATTTTCCAAAAAATGATCTGCATTCACCACACACACACATCGCGCAGATTTTGTTGGCAACAACAACTAAGTACTCGATCGAAATAAAATTTTTGCAGTAGCCACTCTGGAGTTGTGCACGTTACCGCAAATTTAAATGCGGCTGAATTTTAAGCATACGTATCTGTATTTTAGTAGCTTTTGGTGCGTGCTCGCTATAGACTACCTACTCACACAAAGAAGCTTAGTGTGAGTAGGTAGACTATAGCGAGTATTCAATGGATCAGAGGCAGACAGGGCGTTGGTTGATAAACAACGCAAAATAAAATTGTGCAGAGAGTTGAAATAATGGTGTTAATTAATATAAGTGCTAATGTAATATTGGGAAATTTACCTCCAACAATGTTTTAAAAATTCGGTGTATAAATGTTGGTACGTGCTCGGTGGGTGACGACAGGACCTATTGTTGCCAGGCGCAACATAAGGAAAACCCAAAATATACCTCTCTAGTAAGTATTTTAATTTTGATAATAAAATTATTATAAAAAGGGGTGTTATAAACAAATACTGGTATTAGGGTTAACACTAGAGTTGAAACGGATATCCGGTAACTATCCGGTATCCGGCCTATTCGGCCATTATTTACTATCCGGCCGGATACTGGATACTAAAAAAGAACCAATTAGGTATTTAATTACTTTAAATAACAAGAAAATTACCTTTAGAACCATTTTGTCCACTTCCTAAAATGTCGACTTCCCAAAAGTTGAGTTTCCTAAAATGTTGACTTTTCATAGTTTCGCAAAATGTTGACTTCCCAAAATGTTGACTTTTTTTTCCTTCGCCAAAGGGGTTCGGAACTTAGAAAAGTTTTGATTGATTTTGTATGGACCATCGACTTAGCCGAATTTTCGAGTGCAATTAGTATGGCAGCTGGACTTGTAAAATTTTATAAATTTCGGGAGATGGACAAGTTTAAAGGACTCTGGCGAAAAATCAATGCGCCCCACCGAAAAGCGGGGGCTCGGGGGGCCCAGCCCCCCGCAATAAAAAAAACAATATCCTACAGCTGTCAAACTTAAAACGGCCAAATCTCGGAAACTTTTGATCCTAGAGTAATGGTGTGTAGGACCAAATGATAGGTCTTGACGAGATCTACATTTCGAATGACAGCTGTCAAACTTAAACGGCCATATCTCGGAAACTATCGATCCTAGAGTACTGGCGTGTAGGGACAAATGATAGGTCTTTACGAGATCTACATTTCGAATGACAGCTGTCAAACTTAAAACGGCCATATCTCGGAAACTATCGATCCTAGAGTACTGGTGTGTAGGGACAAATGATAGGTCTTGACGAGATCAACATGACAGATGACAGCTGTCAAACTTAAAACGGCTAAATCTCTGAAATTATCGATCCTAGAGTAATGGTGTGTAGGACAAATGATAGGTCCTGACGAGATCTACATGACAGATGACAGCTGTCAAATTAAAAAACGGCCATATCTCGGAAACTATCAACACTAGAGTACTGGTGTGTAGGGACAAATAAGGGATAAATAGGGAGAAATAAGGGATCCTAGAGTATCGATAGTTTCGAGATATGGCCGTTTTAAAATTGACAGCTGTCATCTGTCATGTAGATCTCGTCAAGACCTATCATTTGTCCCTACACACCATTACTCTAGGATCGATAGTTTCCGAGATATGGCCGTTTTAAGTTTGACAGCTGTCATCTGTCATGTAGATCTCGTCAAGACCAATCATTTGTCCCTACACACCAGTACTCTAGATCGATAGTTTCCGAGATTGTGGGCCGTTTTAAGTTTGACAGCTGTCATTCGAAATGTAGATCTCGTCAAGACCTATTATTTGTCCCTACACACCAGTACCTTAGGATCGATAGTTTCCGAGATATGGCCGTTTTAAGTTTGACAGTTGTAGTGTTTTTTTTTTATTGCGGGGGGCTGGGCCCCCCGATTGATTTTTCTTGAAAATTTTACAAGTCCAGCTGCCATACTGATTTTTCTTGAAAATTTTAAAGTCCAGCTATTTCTTCCATGCTGGACTGGGAGTTATAGAAAAACATAGAATGTGCCAGCTGCATCTCCTCCCGGGCATGCTGTAAAAATCAGCTAAGGGATATGAGGGTTTCAGTATTGTAATTTAGGCGATGGGCTGACAACCTGTCACTATAGCAATATACAGATCCATCTGGAATAACCCTCAAAATTTGTCAGACGTGGCGGAACGACCTTTGTGTAGGTCGTTTACGCTCTGCCTAGGGATAAAGGCGTGATTATATGTATTTATGTATGTAAAAATAAGAACATCAAATTTCTATTATTTCTCAGAAATAACAGGCAAAGAATGGTTTCGTACACAAGAGCTGCTTCTAAAAAAATATATCGCTTTCTTCTCTCCTCTACTACTTGTTGCCAGTGTTGAAGATGTTTGAGGAATCGACGCAAGACATTTTTATATGCTCGTCAATCGTCAATGTTCGGCCAAACATAGCTATCCGTTTCATCTCTAGTAAACACCGTGATCCTTCAAGAAGACAGCTCCCTACCCCAAAGGCCCCAAGGGAACCATCATGTTGAAATAAAAAAAAACACAGCCCGCCCATCGCCCATGAATACATTGAACGCTAACTAACTTTGTATGGGAAGTCCAAAATTTTTATCAGCCGACTAGATGTATGGGAAGTCCAATTTGTGTTTTGTTATTTCAACATGGGTCTCACCCAAGGGTCCCACTCCCACCCGCATATAGAAAAGTGGTTAAATACCCACCCATAGGAAAAGTGGTTGAATAGACTGAGTCACCTCCTTAAAAGATCACGATGTCAGCCCTAACACCCCGTATAATTAACAAACAATTTGAAATTAATAGGTTGCTATTCGCAGTCGAGATATTGGGTCCGTACGTGCCTGTCCGTGCCCAAGGGCAAGATTATTCTTAAAGGACGTCTCTCTCTGCGCGTGTCATTGACGCGCCAGTGTTGCGAATGCCCTCAAAGGTGCCTGATATTTTATTATGAAACTTAAATATACCGTCAACGCCTGATTTTTTTATAAGAGCAACGACATACAACACTTTGCTCTTAATTTTCGAACAGGTGATGATGAAAATAGTATATTAGGCAACGAGGGAATAAAGCAGTGTCTAACGTCACGGGCAGCATATTGAATCCTGAGCGGAATGAAGGATTCTAGGATTAATTCCCGAGCGCAGCGAGGGAATTAAATCTTTAATTCCTGAGCGAAGCGAGGGAATTATGACAAGAATCCTGAATGTAGCGAGGGATTCAAGTCTGCCCAAGGCGAAGACACATTTATTCCCGAGGAGCATACTATATTTTACACACCTACTGCACAGATTACTTAGACGGTGGCAGGCGTCTGTAAGATAATAAAGCTCAGAAATATACCTAATCATGTAATATTGATACATAAATAAATATTGAAAACATACCAGAAGCAACAGATCCGAAAGTCAATTCACACTCACTGAACTACATATCACGTTCACAATCCACTACCTACGTATTTTTCCAAAAAACGAATTGATCGTATTTAACATATTCAACATAAATAACAAAATACGATAAAATACTAGTCACAATGTCTTCTGGAGTCAAAATATTAATTTCACTCGACAATTTACGAAATGGAAGTAATAATCGATGAGAGAAAAACTTTTGCAAAATCAAACCGCGTTTTCTTTTTTTTAGTTTCTTTTTTTTATACAAAGCAAAGAGCACATACAGATAACTAGTCATACAGCCTTTTTACACTCGCCGGGAGGCGCAGAAGGCGAGTGTGGCAACAGTTTTAATACACACACAGCCATATTTTTTTTTTCTGAAAATTATTTTCTTAGTAGTTCACATGACATTCCAAATTCAAATCACATAATAACCCTTGGGCTATTAAGGATTTCCATACAACTTTAAATCCCTTGGGATTATTTTCTTGCTTTAAACGCAAGTTCCTTGATACATTATGTTGATATAATAATGCAGAGGTGTGTAAAAATAATTTACACACCTCTGCATTATTATATCAACATAATGTATCAAGGAACTTGCGTTTAAAGCAAGAAAATAATCCCAAGGGATTTAAAGTTGTATGGAAATCCTTAATAGCCCAAGGGTTATTATGAGATTTGAATTTGGAATGTCATGTGAACTACAAAGAAAATAATTTTCAGAAAAAAAAAATATGGCTGTGTGTGTATTAAAACTGTTGCCACACTCGCCTTCTGCGCCTCCCGGCGAGTGTAAAAAGGCTGTATGACTAGTTATCTGTATGTGCTCTTTGCTTTGTATAAAAAAAAGAAACTAAAAAAAAGAAAACGCGGTTTGATTTTGCAAAAGTTTTTCTCTCATTGATTATTACTTCCATTTCGTAAATTGTCGAGTGAAATTAATATTTTGACTCCAGAAGACATTGTGACTAGTATTTTATCGTATTTTGTTATTTATGTTGAATATGTTAAATACGATCAATTCGTTTTTTGGAAAAATACGTAGGTAGTGGATTGTGAACGTGAAGTGTAGTTCAGTGAGTGTGAATTGACTTTCGGATCTGTTGCTTCTGGTATGTTTTCAATATTTATTTATGTATCAATATTACATGATTAGGTATATTTCTGAGCTTTATTATCTTACAGACGCCTGCCACCGTCTAAGTAATCTGTGCAGTAGGTGTGTAAAATATAGTATGCTCCTCGGGAATAAATGTGTCTTCGCCTTGGGCAGACTTGAATCCCTCGCTACATTCAGGATTCTTGTCATAATTCCCTCGCTTCGCTCAGGAATTAAAGATTTAATTCCCTCGCTGCGCTCGGGAATTAATCCTAGAATCCTTCATTCCGCTCAGGATTCAATATGCTGCCCGTGACGTTAGACACTGCTTTATTCCCTCGTTGCCTAATATACTATTATACACCACTGCACCTTAACGTACCTATAATATGTCAGGAAACATACCCTTAAAGCAGGACACTAATCCCAAGGGATTTAAAGTTGTACTGAATTCCTTAATGCACCAAGGGTTATTATGAGATTTGAATTTGGAATGTCAATTGAAATTCAAAGAAAATAATTTTCTGAAAAAAAAAGGTATGGCTGAGTGTGTATTAAAAATGTTGCTACACTGGCCATCTGCGCCCCCCGGCGAGTGTAAAAAGGCTGTATGACTAGTTAACTGTATATGCTCTTTGCTTTGTGTAAAAAAATAAACAAAAAAAAGAAAACGCGTTTTTTTTGTTAATTTACTCTTTGGTTTTTGCTAAAGTTTTTCCTTTAATGATTTTGACTTTCATTCCGAAAATTATCGAGTAAAATTAATATTTTGACCCCAAAAAATATTACGATATAATACCTATTGACTATAGCTATACTATTTTGCTATAAGTCGAATATTTGAAATACGAATAAATATGAACAATTTATTGCCTTTTTGGAAAAATAAGTAGTGGATTGTGGTGTGGAATGTGAACGGATCTGTTACTTCTGGTATGTTTTCAATATTTACCCATAAATTTTACATGTATATTTCTGAGCTTTATTATCTTACACTCGTCCACCGCCGTATAAGTAATATGTGCAGTAGGTGAATAAAGCATAGTATGCTCCTCGGGAATAAAAGTGTCTTCGCCTTGGGCAGGCTTGAATCCCTCACTACATTCAGGATTCTTGTTATAATTCCCTCGCTTCGCTCAGGAATTAAATATTTAATTCCCTCGCTACGCTCGGGAATTAATCCTGGAATCCTTCATTCCGCTCAGGATTCAATATGCTGCCCGTGACGTTAGACACTGCTTTATTCCCTCGATGCATAATATACTATTATGCTTATAACTCCGATACTACGTTCAGTTTGCAATCGATAAAAATACTGCATAAAAAAGATATAACAAAGTTAATTTTAGTATAAAATACAACTGGGGCTTCGATATACTTTGGATGAAAAAAAATATAGTCTGAAAATTGATAAAAATTAAATAACTCTGAAACTGAATAAGTTAGAGAAATGCAATAAAATACAAAATATGTGTGTCTGACTAATCTATCAAATGTAGTATATAACATGTTTACAACGCCTCGCAATTCGCGTGATAAAGCAAGTTTACGTTTTGATGGCATGAAAAAACGCCCATCTTTGACATTATTTCTCTCGAAAACTAAGCAGAACGAGCACACATGAACATAAGACGCTATCGACCTATAGCGTTAACTTAGTCATGTCCGATTTTGAGGGCATTCGCAACACTGTGCGCGCCCAAGGGCAAAATTATTTTTGAAGGACGTCACCTGTTGCGCCATTGCGTCGTATTGACGCAACAGGTGACCCAAGGGCTGGGCTGACAGCGATTTTGCGGTAACGCTGCTGCCAGTTTGTTTGCCTCAGTGCGGCGTGCTAGAGGAAGTTTTTTATTTGTAAATTTATTTTGATTATATGCTTTTGTTGAATAAATAAATGGGATTTCAATATGAAAAAAAAAACCCGGCAAGTGGGAGTCGGGCTCGCGGTCGCTCTCGCGCTCACGAAGGTCTATACAATATAAGATACTATATTTTAACCATTCAAGCAAAAAAACCGGCAAAAAAATCACGTTTTTGTATGGGAGCCCCGTTAAATATTTATTGAATTTTATTTTTTGTGATAGAAGCAACAGAAATACATCATCGTTGAAAATTACAACTGTCTATCTATTACGGTTCATGAGATACAGCCTGGAGACGTGGTGACAGACAAAAAATCACATTTGTTAAGTAATGCCCCCCAAATATTTATTCTATTCTGTTTTTAGTATTTGTTGTTATAGCGGCAACTAAAATTCATGATCTACGAAAATTTCAACTCTCTAGCTATCACAGTTCATGAGATACATACAGCCTGGTATGGCCTGGTGATAGACAGAAAATCACGTTTGTTGTATGGGAGCCCCCTTAAATATTTATTTAATTTTGATTTTAATAATTGTAGTTATAGTGGCATCTAAAATGCATGATCGTTGAAAATACCAACTAGCTATCACGGTTCATGAGATACAGCCTGCGGTGACAGAGAGAAAATCACGTTTGTTGTATGGGAGCCCCCCTTAAATATATATATTTTTTTTCTGTTTGTACAGCGGAGTCGCAGTAATAGAGTTCCCGTTTTTTCCCTTTAGGTACGGAACCCTGACAAATAGGTAGGTAAGTAGCGCCATATATATATACTGGGTGTAAGGGACAGCGTCCCGCAAACTGATAGAGGTTGCTCAGTCAACGATACTGAACGCATATCACCAGGATTTTTTTCAGGAAATGAAAAAAAAAAAAAATTTGCTTTTCCATACAAAATGACCACATCGATCAGACAATTTGTATGGAAAAGCAAATATTTTTTTTCATTTCCTGAAAAAAAATCCTGGTGGTAGTTGTTCAGTTTCGTTGACTGAGCAACCCCTATAAGTTTGCGGGACGCTGTCCCTTACACCCCGTATAGGTACTTTATATTGAAATGACGCTCCTTTGGCTTTATGTTAATTTAATCTATATTAGTCATCTTTATTCAATTCAATTCAATGAGGATAAAAACGCAAAACTAATTGCAGATGGCGCCACCAGCGAGTGTTCCAAAAGAGACCAATGACAAGATGCAAAACTGATATTGACATTGACATTGACAGATTACTGACCAATCACAGGAAAAAGGAACACTCGCTGGTGGCGCCATTTAGTTCCCAGTTTTTCTCCCCATTCATTTATTAAAAACGACACATATGGCTTACAGTTAAGAACCAGGCGCACACAATGTTGAGTCAATCAGTAATTACAATACAGTACAGACTTATAATATTAAAATATGGACAAAATATCACTATCGATGTTGTAAATTCATTAAAAAAACAAGTTCAATTTACATACAGAAGCTAAATAAATGTCAATATTACGAATAAATTAATGTCAGTATTAGGAATTGCAATAAAGTAATACATATTAACAAACTGTTGAAAAACTGTGTAAATAAACTGTTAAATAAATTAATTAATTAAATTTAGTTCTGGGAGAGGCATATGATTTTACTGTCCATTGTTTGCTCCCACAACGCTGCTCGCCTTGGTTAATGATTCTAGGTTATTAGTTCGGTTCGAGGTATTGGCGTGATTTTATGTAGGTAGGTACGTTATTGTAAAAGACATTGCTATCGATACGTGGAAAGCATGATGACTTAATTAAATCTTAACTAAAATTGGTGCCGTCCCTTTCTGTTGTCTCATGATAGAGAATGATAGGGGACATAAGTAGGTAGGGTACCTAATTCTGTTCCTGATAAGGCCGCAGAAACATAGTGACCTTGTTGCATATTAACAGGTTCCCTGTCCGGATGAGACACATACCTATGATTCACGTGACACTTTTTGTACCAACACTGACAAGTTATTAACAAATATTAACAAAATTAGTATTAAATTTACAGGCTTATTTCTGTTGGACGTGGTTGGATAAATGATTTTTTTTGTATAGGGACGACGTAGGAAGTTCATTGTCTAATGACGTAGAGTGTTGAAATTTCCGCAAGCGATAATCAAAACACGCTTATGTTGTATTATAGAAAAGGGTACGGAACCCTTCGTGCGCAAGTCCGTCTCGCACTTGGCCGGTTTTTTAAATGACGTCGTGATGACGTCATTCATTTTGTACAGATTTTTTTTATTATTATCACTTATCAGTTATCATAAGTTATAATCATAAGGCTCAAAATACCTAATGCAACCAATTTCAAACGCGCGGGCTCTGCGCGAGGCTTGTGCGCGTGTCATCTGAAAGCACCGTCCTTATTAGAGTCAAACAAAATATAATATTAGCTAACGACGGGGTACAGTAACATTGGTCGAAATCGTTGGGAAACATTTTTTTCGTTGTTCGACCTATGTTTGTTGGGAAAAGTTGTTCAGTTTCATGGGCAGATTTCGATTCTGGTCTGGTTTATAATTTTTACTTACCTTAAGTTTACCTTAAAACTTGTTTACAGGACTTCCACTTTGAAAATGCCAAAAATGAAAAGGAGTGAACACGCTGCTGCAGCCAAAAAGAACGCAAAGGAAAGCAGAAAAAATGACAAAAGGAATTTAGCTGGACCAAGCTCGTCGAGGAATGTCGATACCAATTTTGAGCCTAATCCAGAAATCGACAAAATACCCTGTAAGAAATCGAAAAAATGCTCTGCTGTTGTCAGAAGGTGTTCATTTTGCCCACAGTCATTTTTATACATAGACAGTTATTATTCACACTATGCCGATAAACATGCGAAACAACACGGACCTCTTCCCAGTCTAGAAAACAGCAGTACTGTTAAAAACGCTGCTGAAAACAAACATTTGGAGAATAGGAGTTCAAATTCGTTTAATAGGAAACGTAGTACGTATTATGAAACACATCACTCTGACTATGAAGATATTGATGATTATGACAATGAACCAACAAGAGCTAACATTTATAAAAAATCGAAGACATCAGAATCAAATCTAAATAAAAAAAGTTATAGCTCAGAGATATATGAATCAAGAGACGATGGTCACAGATTAATTAATAGTGACTATGACCTATCAAAACGAGCTGACATTTACAAAAAATCAAATACTACAGACCCAAAGCTTAATAAAGATAGTGATAGCTCAGAGACATCTGAATCAAGTGACGATGACCACAGACTAATCAATAGTGACAATGACCTACCAACTCGAGCAAACATTTACAAAACATCAAATACTTCAGACCCAAAGCTTAATAGAGAAAGTGATAGCTCAGAGAAATCTGAATCAAGTGACATTGACCTATCAACACTAGCTGAAATTAACAAAAATGCAAATACAACAGAACCAAACCTAAACAAGAAACGGAAATCTAGTGAAATGAAGCAGGACAGTGATAATGATAATTCATGCTCCGTTAGCGACAATGATATGCGCCACATTTTACACCAATTTAATAAGAATTTAAAGAGGTATTTAAGAGAAACACAAAAGAGATTTAAGTCCACAGGAAGGATAGCCTACAAATGCCAAACATGTTCTTTAATTTTTTTAGAAGAATATGAATGGCGAAAGCATTTGTTTACAGGAATTCATACAGTCAGTTCATCAAAGTGTGATAGTTGCATGTTAAATTTTAGTATAGAATCAATGGAAAAGCACTTAAAAATGCATGAGAAGAACGAAAATTATGAGGAAAAAATTATGTTTAATATTGTAACAGAAACTAATTACAGTTTATTTGAAAATATCAATGATTGTTTAAGAGAGAGCTCTGAATCTGATGACGTAAAAAATATGAATGATGCAACTTCAAAACCAGAAGGTTCAAAAACAGGCATAGAAAAGCCTGCCAATGAAAAATCTTATAACAGCAATGACAAAGACAACCCTAAAAATATTTCAAATGAGCAAGAACACGTGAAGAAAAAATACAAAGCAATACTTTTTCAGTGTAATGTCTGTAAAGTACATTTTGTTTATAAGAAAACACTTGAATTACACACAAAAGCAGTATGCTTATATAAAGGAAAAATTTGTAATACTTGTACAATTTTATTCAGTGATTCAAACCAATTGCTAGAACATCAACGTTTACACCATAAACATCGCAATTTGTCCAAAGAAGATTTTAAAATAATTCGAATCATTAATCCTCGAAGTAATTCGATTAAAACTATACAAAGCAGAAACAAAATTCAAAATCACAATAAAAATAATAATTCATATAGTAAACAGATGACCATATACAAATGTGAAGGTTGCACTCTACATTTTGTTAACCGTAAACCTTGGGTTTCGCATCTTCGAATCTGCAAGAATAAATTAAATGATGCTACTGTTAAAAAATGTCCGCACTGTAATTTGTATTTTACAAAAATTAAAACATTGAATAATCATTTAAACATTCATGACCAGTACCCGTCTATTACAAAAAACGACTTTAGGATACGAAGTGATAAACCAAAGGATTTTAATACTGTAACGGTGTCTCAATCAGAAATTGTGACAACAACAGCAGAAAATACGACAATCAATGAACACGTAAATGAAGATTTTTCGTTAAATCAAAGCAACAGCGAAATTACAACAAATGCTGATGAATCGTGTAAAGTTAAACTCGCTAAGACGTCTGCAGATGGACCAAATGGCTGGCGTATTGTGAAAGATAAATCAAAATATGATGAAAACACTAATGATGTTAAATCAGCAGAAGAAATGAATGCAATGGTTGCTGAAGATTGCAGAAATATGAACCAAGGTACAGAATCAGAACATAAACTCATAAATAAGGAAAGTAACTTAAATGAATCAATGAATGCTGAAACCGTGGTAAAATTATTTGATAACAATGTACGTTCTACACTTGATTCAACTATCAATGACGCTACTAATACAACAGAAAGTACGAAAAACAATGAAGATCACATTTCATCCTCTCTAGATAATATCATACCAAGTACTTTTGATAATTCAAACAATAAGTTAAATTCTGAAAGTACAGGTCATGTCGTCAACACAGCTGACACAGCCACTGAAAATATTGCTATTGCTAGTCACAACGAGGATAGTTATGCGCATAATAAAGTTAAAAACTATTATGGTAGTGCCACAGATATAATAAACGATCTGAGTGATAACGTAAGTAACTTAATTGAATCAACGCAAAAAAATAATCATAATGAAACAGAATCAATACATACAAAGAGTGACAATGAAAGTAAGTTGATTAAATCAACGAATAAAGCTGCCGTGGTAAATTTGAATTCATTACTTATTAATAACGTTAGTTTCACAGTTGATACAGCCACCAATAACGTTACGAATGCAACGGATAGTACGAAAAACAATGAAGATCACATTTCCTCTTCTGGAGATAATATCATATCAAGTACTTTTGATAATTCAAACAATATGTTTAATTCTGAAAGTACAGGTCACGTCGTCAACACAGCTGACACATCCACTGAAAATATTGCTATTGCTAGTTACAACGAGGATAGTTATGCGCATAATAAAAACCAAAAAAATTATCAAAATGAAATACAATACGAAACTTTTATCAAAAACGAGCGAATTGAGGAATTAACTGTTGATCGGGCAATTAAGAAAGAGATGATTGATGAACAGATAGAAACAAATAATTGCAATAATAATCTATCCATCAAAAAAGAGTCTACGAGAGATAGCAAAATAGAAGTAATAATTGAAAAATCTGAAATCAATGATCATGTACAAGATTGTAAAAAAGAAATAAAAGCTGAAAATATTGAGCCTCATAATCATAGCAGTCACACAAAGCCAAAAATATTTGCCGAAGTAATAAAAATGGAAAATGTTGCCGCAGAAGACGGACAAGTCATCAAAAATGAGAAAAGTGAAAACAACAATATAAATTATGAAATTTTAAAGGGCGAGCAGTCAATGCAAAATGTAATTAAAACAGAAACTGAGTACGTTGCTCCTAAAGTTGAGAACGACATTAAAAAGGAAAATTATAAAGAAGAAATAAAAATTGAGTATGATGAACCAGCACCTCAATTTGAAAGCAATAGTTCGACATTGGATCATATTAAAATTGTAAATTACTATTCCATAAGACTAAAATTAGAAAAACCAAGCCCATCTGGTAGTGTTGAAGACGCAATGGCCAATATAGATTCGCCAGAAATAATTCATGACAAAGAAGCACTATGTGATGATAACACAAAATATTTCTCTGAAGAATATGAAAATCCACAATCAACAAATGGAGAACTGTATATTGATAATGAAATGTCTTCTTCAAACCATGAACTAAGTAAAATACAACAACATGAAGAAAGAGATGATATGATACATCAATGCGATGAAAACACAATGATACTTATTAAGAATGAAAGAACTATTAATAGCACACACTTTATAGAAATGGAAACCTTTTTTAAATCTGAATGCAAAAGTGAAATTATTAATAATAATATTGTTCGTGTAAGTAATGACAACGAGAAACGCAGTCATTTTTCTGAATTAAATATACAAAATAAAGATTTTGATGAGAGACACGATGACACAAACCGTGAGCCTAACGAAGCATATGACAACAAAGACAATGTACTTGAAAATAATAGATTTAAATCAAATAACTTAAAAGCTACAGAAACAGTTACAAATGACAGAACTGAGACACATGCCAGTTTTCTTCGTACAGACATAGATCAAGAAGGAGAGGGGAGTACAAGTGATACATTTTATTTCGGAGGGCTCAAGTTAAATCGGAATTGCAGTGAAGCAATTGTGAAGCATGAAGAATATTTGGCTGATTTTGATACATCCCACATTAAAAAAGAAGAAAAAGACGAAGTAAAAGCTAGGAAGAGACAAGCTAAGTGTAAAAATCAACAGATTAATGAGAAACAAGAGATGATAGAAGAGATAATTATCTCCGACGATGATGAGGATGATGTTATTATGATCCCTAACGACCCTAACACAACAGCGATTGTTGTTATATCTGATGATGAGGATTATTTTCTTTGAAACACAACGTTATTGTATAGGTATAGTTGATATGAAGTACGAGGTTTTAAGTTTTCACTGCTTCACTCACATTATTTACCTCGATGTTTTAAATATCACACGCTTCATAATATAATATAGCAGCACTACCACGCCACGCTTATAAATTACCAAAATATGGAGTATCACGGAATTCCGTCAGTATTTCAATAGTATTTGGATTATATGACCTACCAATGAATGTGGCGGTATATTCTTCGCTTGTAGATACTAATCTAAACCCGGATTCGCTTATTATTATTATTACTTATTAGACGAAAAAAGGACGATTCGCGAACTGTGCATTGCAAAACGATAAAAAATAGTAGTAGCAAATATACCTACAAGTAGTAGGTAGTTTTAAATTAGGTACTTATTTACTTTTAAATTAATATGTAATGTAACTTCTTTTTAGAAATAAGCTGAGCCTGTTGTCTTTGTTTTTTATGTATGGAAAGGCTCCCCTAGGCTAAGTAACGCCCCCAACAGTCAAAAAATCATTACTTATTGAATATCGAATATCCGGCGATTGAAGAGTGTACTTAGATAGCGCTTTTCGCGTATGTTAAGCAAATACTCACCTACCTATATTTTGCGAAAGTTACGTTTTGCGCAAAGGGTCATTTTGTTTTGCCAAGAGTTTTGATGGTCTAATACTAAAAGTAAATATTATATTTTTAACAATAGAGATTTAATAACATGTTGTACAAAATACGTATTATTAATTATTGTTCCATAAATATAAAATGTAATTGTTGTTATTTTCGAGTTATTTTCAAATTAGTATCTTACTTAAAATTATAACTGCTAACTCAGGGATGTTATAAGCCAACTCAGAAATTATGACACAGGCCTGTCAAAATTATGGTACCGCAGCAAAAATTATGGTACGGTTTGATTTTCAGTAAAATAGATAAAAAATAATGAAATGGACGTAAGTTTGACATAAAAAATCTTCTCCGTACCTATTCAACGTTGATTCTACCCCTTTTATTCTACCGGACGCTCACCGCAAGAAAGAAACAAGATAAGTTAAACCTACAATGGCCTATATCCAAGAGAATATAATCACTAGTATGCATCAAAAACAAGAACAAAACGTAATATCTGTTCCATTTCACGACAAATTGTGTGGCCAAACTAATGTTTGTATGATAATTAATGGTAAATGCAAAATTATAGTACTTTTGCGTACCATAATGAAGTTCTAGGGTACAGGGTACGAGGACCTGAATTATGGTACATGTACCATAATTATGGTACGTATAACACCACTGTGCTAACTTACCTTGTATAATTTCAACTTGCGTTATTAGTCACTACCGATAGCGCAGAATCAATATAGTACTGGATAGTTTCTTAATTTCCAACGAACGTACTATCGATAGTAAGTAGATAGATAGTACTATTTGACTACTAGTCAAATCAGCAACTTTTTATGAAGTGTCAATACTGGGTTATGACGTCACACGCAAGTAAATGTTGACTACTCAAATCAATAACTTCTATATTTTTAACTTGATGATTATTAAATCGAAATGTGATTTTTTTTTAAGTGATGAATGAGATGCACAGTATTTTTGCCATCAGTTTTAAGGTATAAAGGCTTTGAATTTTTTTAGCCACCCAGTCAACATGCCTATTGTTGGTAATCAATACTATTTGGTAAAGTTGTACTATCGATAATATCGACTGTGTAGATGATTTTGGCGTTGTACTATCGATTGTTGTATTGTCGATATATTATAGTTATTCACGTTAGATATTTAGTGTAATATGTATCGGTCACCTGATATAATGATAAAAATATAATCTGTAATTCCATGGAACTTCCATATTTCCATGTTTAAATATATAAATGTTCCAAAATTGTTTGTTGTAAGATTAAGTTTAATTTAACAATATTATTTTTCTTAATAAATTATATAAGTACTTACCTACTTATTTGTTTTATTTGAGTTCTGCGACAGACAGACTAGATCAAGAGGAACCTTTATGAGTAGGTACTTATTAATTTTCACTTTTAGGTTTTCAGAATTGGCTACTTTCCAACTAGTCAAATCAGCAACTTTTTATGAAATGTCAAAAACGCTTTTTTGTATGAAAATAGTGAGTTATGACGTCACATTTTAGTAAATAATGACTACTGAAATCAATAACTTATATATTTTAACTCGATATTAAAATCTAAATGTGCATTTTTTTTAAAATGATGAATGAAATCCACAATATTTTTAGTTTATAAACGTTTTGAATTTTTTAAGTTACCCAGTCAAGTACCCAATTAACCCAAAATATAGTAGTAATTCACAATTTTAGCTTTGTATGTGTAGTGTATTATATGCTAAAAGTGGCCCTTTTAGCACATTTGTAATACATTGTAATACAAAGCTTAGATATTCATTATATTACGGGTTATAAAATGGAGAATTAGTTGCAATTCTTGCAAAACGTTAAATATTCATGATAATGCGCCACCACGCTCTGTGGTTTCCACCTTAAGTATACATGGGGGTATAGACCGCATAGGTCCCGTTGACACCCTCCGGATAACCCTAAAATTTAATTTAAAAGTATTACGAAGAACAGAAACGAAATTTCAGATTATTCTAATAAAATATATTACGTGTTCTTAATGTTCTTATTACAATATAAAATTAAACTTAAAACTAAATGTGCAGAATTTGCGGTTCTAGCCTCAAACGGTCTATAGTTTCTTGCGGCATGCAGTATGTTGGATTTACTGCCTTGATGCTGTTATTTCCTAGTAAGGACAGTCCGGCCAGGCCGAACAAAGTATGGAACGGATCTGGTACGTCGCCAGGCCGGTCGCTGAAGCCGCCAGTTTCTGCGTCTTGGCAAGCTAGGATAAACTGTTCTAAGCTTTTCTTGTCGACCCAGTGGATTCTGTTCAGCATTGACAGTGATGACATCACCCACCTGCAAGAAGATAATTTTTTTTTTGTTAAAATTGCAAATTAAATGAATGTGATGAAATGTCTGGCCCGTGTGGTGCCGAGTTAGAATAGCACCACCCCATAACTTGAGGGATGAATCCAGGGAATGGGCAGCAGCGTTCCATGTGAATGGAAAACTTCTACTGCGCTCACCAACCCGCCTGCCAAGCGTGGTGAGTATGGCATATACTTCAATGCCGAGGAGGCTCATGTCCAGCAGTGGACTGTTGTGGCTGATGATGATGATGATGATGATGATGATAAAATGTAGGTAATTTAGACTTGAAAATTGATTTTTTTATACAGCGGAGGAGTAGTTCGCAGCAAATACTTGAATGGCGTAGTCTGGGAAAGATTCCGCATCTAAAATGCACTATTAAATCAGTGATTACTCAATATCTTTGCTGAGAACTGTACTTACTTGGTAATCTTTTCAATATGTTAAAAGAGGCCATAATTCGTTTTTCGGATATCTGTCTAGCTCGCTCGCACTTATACACTATTTAATTTGAGGGGACCACCTTCTGGATTTCTGTTCGAAAAATGTACTTCACTTTTTCGCGAGCGTAGCGAGCGGGTGATTTCATGTTGTTAAAGCAGATTGACTCGATTGCGAGCAAAGTGAACGCAAGATTTCACGTTATTGATCGGGGTAAAACTGACATAATCGCGAGCGAAGCAAGCGCGAGATTTCACGTTATTGGTCAAAGGATATTAACACATTCATATCATTTGAGTTTGAGATTGGCCAACCCTGGATGCTACAAGCTCGAATTTAATTCATATTTCGGAGTAAAATACGAAAAGGAAAAAAAAAATACCAAGAGTAGCAGAGGTCGGGCAGTTTCTCGGGTCGTCCGTTGAGCCCGCCGCTGGGCAGCTGTCGCTCGCACAACCACCACGCGAGCTCGTCCGCCTGCAGCGCGCTCAGCCGACCGCAGATAGAGAGCGTGCCCACGCAACAGTAAATTAGACCTGGACAAGGAAACGGGGTTCAATATAATAGTAAGTATTTATACCATTAAGAAAATCATATCGGCCAAATGGCCGCCGCCAGTCTGGGCGCGCCGTCAGGCTCCTAAATTCAATGCGCACAGTCAGACGTCCAAATTCAGGGCGCACCGTTAGGCGCACGTACCTCACTACGCCCATGCTACCCCGTAAGGGATACACGCGTGTGTTTATTACCTGCATGGCTCTCAGAGCCGGGTTTGGAGCCGAACCCTCCGTCGAAGTTCATGCAGCTAAGCACAAAGTCCACGGCCTTGTTCACGTCGATGGCGTCTAGTCGGTGCAGCAGCGACAGGCAGTTCACCGCGCACAAGGAGAAGCGGGTGTCCACCTCGCCCCATTTGTCTCCTGAAATTAAATTGTGTATTGTTATGATTATGAGACATAATTGATTTTTAGTAAGAAAACGATCGAGCGATGGAACGACAATCCAAAGGTCGCAGGATCAAACCCTGCCCGCTGCGAAATTTTAATTAACTTCTCATATTTATTAAAAGTAAATTTATTTGATATCTCAATAAAATAAATTACATATCAAGTCAATAAAAAGAAAACTATCAGCTTTTAACCCATATATGCCCAGAACTCTGCTCAAAAGTGGTATTGTATCTGCTTTTTGTTTCGAAAATGAATAAATAAACCTTGTTACCCTTGTTTCTTTAATTTATAAAGTAAAATGATAGAATTTGACCCAGATTTGACCAATGACTCGTTTTCGATCACTTAAAAGAACTTACTTACCTATTACCAAATTGATATAAAACATATCCAAACCGAAAATCGCAACGAAAAACTTTCAGTTCTGGGCAGATAAGTCTCTGTTCATTTCGAATCAAGGGGCATAATATAGGTTAAGCTTTAGTCAAAAAGCTGGCTCCAAATGGTTCCCGATGCAAAAGTGCCCATAAAAATTGTAACCAATAAACTCAAAAACTACTGAACCGACCACAGGTACGGCCCTGTCTTGCCTACCTATGTTGCCACTTAATATTTAATGTTATTTTGTTCTATTAATACTACAGGTTTAAATATGCAAGATTATATGTATGTTTTTCTGGCTCAAAACATTTTTCAGAACAAAAATATGTTGGTAAACTCACTGAGCTTACCTATACATTATACATACATACATTATTATTATTATACATACATTATCCCTAATGGGGTAGGCAGAGCGTAAACGACCTAAACAAAGGTCGTTCCGCCACGTCTGACAAGTTTTGAGGGTTATTCCGGATAGATCTGTATATTGCTAATAGTGACAGGTTCTCAGCCCATCGCCTAAATTACAATACTGAAACCCTCGGATCCCTTAGCTGATTTTTACAGCATGCCCGGGAGGAGATGCAGCTAGCACATTCTATGTTTTTCTATCTCTCCCAGTCCAGCATGGAAGTAAGCTAACATTATTGTATGAATTATTAAACAACATATCATATTTTGAAACATAAGTAATTTATCACAGTCATTCAACCCTCTATTCTATACCTACACTCAACACGATTACGACTAATATGTAAGTGAATGACAATGATTAATTACTAATTAGTATGTCTCACTTAAGTTTAAACAAGTTAATATGAAACATACCAAAAAAGCTGCCATCTTCTTGTTGTAATGAAGAAACATATCTGACTACACCTTCTAGGTCTATTGCATCCAGTCTGTCATACATTGCTAATACCTGAAAATACAGAGAAGTTTAAGTATAGAGTATGGACCTAAGATTTAAGAGATATAAAAGCTTAGATACACAGAATATTACTTCAAGGAAGGGTTTCTAAGTAATGCACAATACATATATTAGATGCATAATTTTTTTTGTAAAAAAATTCTTCACAAAAGATTGTTACTTCTTTAATCAACTGAAATATTGTTATTTAGGCAAAATTCTTTAGAATAATGAGTTCAATCACCACTTTGGTGATATTTTTGATTTGTTTATGTTTAGAA
>JARACY010004277.1:0-27758 GCA_029255725.1 Scrobipalpa atriplicella | reverse complement strand
AACTGCGAAATTTCAAACAATGCTTCTGTTGATGAAGTAGGACTTTTTTTCCATTTTGAATAGTGACATTTTGAATTTAATATTGAACTTTGTAGCTATGAACTTTATACTAATCTCTGGTCTTTATTTTATTTATTTCTGGAAATCAAAGTGAAAAGGCAGGGTCGATTTCACTGCTGGGCATGTTCTGTTGCGGATTGGCTAGTTAGCATTTTTGTCGTATTTCACGGGGTCGGCTACATTATCTAGGGGATTGAACGAGGTTACTACACAGAGGTTTTTACACAGAGCGACTGCCATCTGACCTCCGCAACCCAGAAGGGAAACCAGACCAATCCTAGATTAGGCTTTTGCCAGGCCAGTGACGAGCCCAGTTGTCAAAGTTTTCAAGCAGCCCTCTGACTTTTCTGAACGACTAATATCTGCGATATTAACCGGGACCAACGGCTTAACGTGCCTCTTTTCTAGCGGGAAGTGAAGTGATGCTATTCTGTTCCGGCATATATGCTTCAATATGCTTCCGTGCTGGACTGGGATCGATAGAAAAACATAGAATGTGCCAGCTGCATCACGGGCATGCTGTAAAAATCAGCTAAGGGTTTCTAGGGTTTCAGTATATTGTAATTTAGGCGATGGGCTGACAACCTGTCATTACAGCAATATACAGATATATCTTAAGCAACCCTCAAAACTCGACCCTCAAACTCAAGTCAGACGTGGCGGAACGACCTTTGTTTGGGTCGTTGACGCTCTGCCTACCCCATTAGGGATAAAGGCGTGATTTATGTATGTATGTATAATGCGTATTGTTTGTCTGCACAGATCCTGCCCCAGTTCGTCTTCAACTCCCGAGACCCGATCGTGGCGGGTGTGATGGTTGAGGCAGGCATTCTAAAGGAAGGCACGCCTATTTGTGTACCTAGTAAAGAAGTGAGTACTTATCATTTTAATTAATATTTTTCATTGAAAGGCAAAGTGAGGAAGAATGAAGAATTTATTAAGCCTAGAATCTATACAGCGAGATAAAATAAAACCGAGGGCGGAAAGCTAATATTTAAAAACCATTGGCATTTGCAATTCTCGAATGAAGGTTCAGTGCAGTTTTAACCCAGCAGATATTAAAACTGATTTGCAGCAATTTTTTATTTTATTGATGAGTGCAAAAGTACAACTCTTTCCCAGAAAACAAAACGAAAATGCTAGTCCTTAGTTTTGTACTTATTTATTAAGGCATTAGGGTGTTTGTGCACTTAGCAAAATCCAATCTGTATTCAATACATATCCAGAAAAATTCCATACGAAACGTATATAGATGGGTGTACAAGCTGTCCTGTCATAGAAATTATTAGGAAGGCCAAATCCAATTTGGATATGGATAAGTGCACAAACAAACATTCTTATTGTTTTTTTTAGACTAGATATATCATACCACTGTTGGGCAAAGGCCTTCTGGAGGCCTATGATGCGCACTGTAGACTTCGTTTTGTCTACACATTATTTCTTTTGTTGCGCACTTCACAACGGAAAAGGACATGGCATTAATCATTGTGAAGTTTGCAACAAGTGTAGACAAATCGAAGTCTACAGTGCGCATCATAGCCTTGCTAGTCCCATTCTGGAACCGTCTTATTAAATAAACTCATTTTTTCGTAGTTCGTGGAGCTGGGCATAGTGACGTCTATAGAAATTAATCACAAGCAAGTGGAGACGGCGCGTAAGGGACAGGAGGTGTGCATCAAGATAGAGCCCATACCCGGCGAGTCGCCCAAGATGTTCGGACGACACTTCGACGAGACTGATTTCCTAGTCAGCAAGGTACGTGGCTTCCATTAACAGGTCTTATGTTCGATTCCCGGGCAGGTGACGAGGGGCAGGACAATATGTTCGGACGACACTTCGACGAGACTGATTTCCTAGTCAGCAAGGTACGTGGCTTCCATTAACAGGTCTTATGTTCGATTCCCGGGCAGGTGACGAGGGGCAGGACAATATGTTCGGACGACACTTCGACGAGACTGATTTCCTAGTCAGCAAGGTACGTGGCTTCCATTAACAGGTCTTATGTTCGATTCCCGGGCAGGTGACGAGGGGCAGGACAATATGTTCGGACGACACTTCGACGAGACTGATTTCCTAGTCAGCAAGGTACGTGGCTTCCATTAACAGGTCTTATGTTCGATTCCCGGGCAGGTGACGAGGGGCAGGACAATATGTTCGGACGACACTTCGACGAGACTGATTTCCTAGTCAGCAAGGTACGTGGCTTCCATTAACAGGTCTTATGTTCGATTCCCGGGCAGGTGACGAGGGGCAGGACAATATGTTCGGACGACACTTCGACGAGACTGATTTCCTAGTCAGCAAGGTACGTGGCTTCCATTAACAGGTCTTATGTTCGATTCCCGGGCAGGTGACGAGGGGCAGGACAATATGTTCGGACGACACTTCGACGAGACTGATTTCCTAGTCAGCAAGGTACGTGGCTTCCATTAACAGGTCTTATGTTCGATTCCCGGGCAGGTGACGAGGGGCAGGACAATATGTTCGGACGACACTTCGACGAGACTGATTTCCTAGTCAGCAAGGTACGTGGCTTCCATTAACAGGTCTTATGTTCGATTCCCGGGCAGGTGACGAGGGGCAGGACAATATGTTCGGACGACACTTCGACGAGACTGATTTCCTAGTCAGCAAGGTACGTGGCTTCCATTAACAGGTCTTATGTTCGATTCCCGGGCAGGTGACGAGGGGCAGGACAATATGTTCGGACGACACTTCGACGAGACTGATTTCCTAGTCAGCAAGGTACGTGGCTCCCAATAAATAGGTCTTATGTTCGGTTCCCGGGCAGGTGACAAGGGGCAGGACAATATGTTCGGACGACACTTCGACGAGACTGATTTCCTAGTCAGCAAGGTACGTGGCTTCCATTAAACAGGTTGCAGGTTCGATTCCCGGGCAGGTGACGAGGGGCAGGACAATATGTTCTGACGACACTTCGACGAGACTGATTTCCTTGTCAGCAAAGTACGTGGCTCCCAATAAACAGGTCGCAGGTTCGAATCCGAGGTGAGGTGAGGTGACGAGGGACAGGAGGTGTGCATCAAGATAAAGTCCATACATTTGATATTAAACACCGATACTAGTTTACTTAATTAAGGATAGGCGACGGTGAAATGACAAATTCCTAATCATTTTTAGTAAGAAGACGTAATGAACAACCGATTTCGCCTTCTTCCGGGATTTCGCGAAATCCCTGGTTTCGTCATTTCCCTTTGACACATACAAACCGGTTTCAGACTAAAGTAAAATAGTTAACAGACTACTTATGTTTAAGTTTGTTCCATTGTTGACTCTGCGTCTGTATTATACCACGTATTTTTTTTAAAGAAACAATTTTGCTTCCCATTGAAAATTTCTCATGTCCATTTATCCAGACAATCCAAATTAGTCCAAACACTAGGAATTATTAACCCACTTGACTTTCACAAAACAACTAAGCATTTCGAAATCAATACGTTGATTAGAAGAAACTACCAAGCATTTGAAATTAATACGATTTCATATTCATTATTAAGTAATTGTAAATCGAATTTAAAACATCAGTTTACTTTATATACTACAAAATATAAAATCAAGTTCATACAAATCATATTAAAATCCCTGATCATTTTATCCCGTATTTTATCCCGTGTAAAGCGCGCCGGGCGAGAGGGCCGTCGAAGCGATCAATAAGCAATTAATAGTTGACGTGATGTAAAGTGCATCGGTTTTAGCCGGTATTCGCTGTGCTTTTAGTGGTGATCGATATACATTGCTGCTTGAAAGAAAAGCCTCGAATGTGGTTTCGAGTCAATGAATGAACACGTCGAGTTTTCATCTGTCATCTGTCTAGAAAAGGCATGTCAAATGGTGTGGTGACGATCACTAACAATGACTGCAACCCGGAACGATGGCTTAGCGTACCTTCCGAAGCAAGAAATCTTTTTTTACAATCAATCAGGTGATTCAGCCTGCATTGTCCTAACCAAACTTGGAAAAATATCACAAAAAACAACTGTCCAAAACAAATATTTCAATAAAGAACTAATGTAATATTATCAACGTATTCGCAAATTCCCAATATTCCGCGTATCTGACTAACATGGAGTTCCTAGAAAGTTGGGAACATACTAGCCACTAGATATGCATTTTGTTAAGTACTTAGAATCCTATTCGTTGTTACTGGGCGGTTTAAAGATTTGACACCACACGGTTCGTCACCTCGAAAAACCCACACGCTAAGAAGACTTACCTGTTACACAAAAACAGCAATGGTTAACGTGCAGTATAATTGAATAACATCTTTACCGTGTTGATGGCAGTTCGTAATCAACACTCGATTTTGCATCAGTTGCTCGTGGCGTGAAGCTTATCAGGATTGTTGTAAACTTCATGAAATATGGGAACTGGAATCACATAGTTTGACTTTGACCTAGTAACGGTACAAAGGGAGTGGAGGTTAATTGCTTCAGTTCAGAGACTCAATTCATAACTGAAATCTGTTAGGAAATTGTTTGATTTGCAGTTGTTGTTGGTATCTAATATTGAGAACCTTGAAACTATCAGAGATTATTAGGAAAAAGAAATAGAAATATTTTCGCTAATATTGTTAAGTTTTGTTGTCAAACCAATCTCCTGATACTTAATTACGGTTTAAAACCTCTGGTCTCGCCATACATCGACAACACATGTTACTAAAGTGACGTGAGCAATATACTTTTAACGATTTACCAGCTATTCCGCTGATATGAAGTACTAGCCTACAGCTTGCACGATATCTGTATCGGTCTATTTATACATCGTCAATCAATGCCATTTGTTCAAATAGCTCGATATCGTGCAAGCGATATTCTCATTCACTCATATCACCGGAATAGCTGGTACTTTCTCGTATAAGCTGAGTGCTCACGAGTCACTTTAGTCACATGTGTTGTCGGATTATGGCCCGATGAACCCTGGTGTCAGAGGTTTTAAACCGTAATATGCCTCGTACATAAAACAGCTATCAGGAGTTAATTCCTAGAACCGCGCGTCCCCCTTCTAATCTTTTATAATTTTTAAGAATTTCGGTTTTCGAATTTCATAAATGTACGTTTATTCGGCGCTTTTACGGTGAAGGAAAACATCGTGAGGAAACCTGCACTCACCTACGAAGAAATTCACAAGACACAACTTTTAACTAACCTAACCTAATCTAGGATTGGGTCTGGTTTCCCTTCTGGGTTGCGGAGGTCAGATGGTAGTTGTGTAAAAACCAGTACCCTCGTTCAGTCCCCTAGATTAGGTAGCCGACCCCGTGAAATACGGGAAAAAGGCTAGGAATATGACGAAAGATGAAAAATGGGGGCGAATGGAGTGTAGGTACCTAGTACCTACGTCTGGTAAGCTTTTTCTATGCTTGCTCATGCAACTGAACAACTTTTCTAAAGAATCATTGGGGTCCTCAGGGGATTCGTTTTTTAGTTTCCTAACCTATTCACTTTCTCCAGGAAGTGTGTTAGTGCATTCATTTTGACAAATCCTGTATCAATATTAAAAAATCGAAATGTGTTTGTTTGCTTGTTACGGCTCGTATGTTTGAAATCAGACGGTTTTGTTCGAAACATACACTGTATACATACGTACACGTATACGTATACAGTGTATGTTACGTATACAGTGTGTGTCAGACATACTATAACCGATAATTTGCTTGCGGGAAAACTAATTTAACCGCAGCAGGGTGGAATAAATATTATGTAAAAGGTAAATAAATCTATACTCGTATTTCGTGTTGCCGTGCCGCGACTAAAATAGCTTGATATAACCCGATTTATTGACACAGAGTCACTGGAACGGCAAATGAACTAACTGCACCAGACCCCTTTTTGATTTTGACCACTGTTTGTTAAGACTATTGCCTGTTTTGACCAGTTCCCGAAAAGACTACTTCCTAATAGGTCCATTTCCTGTTTTGACCACCCTCAGTAGGTACAGTGTGAAGAAAAAAAATCCCGAAACGATTACTTCCTAATAGGTCCATTTCCTGTTTTGACCACTTCCTGGTACCTAACTACACTAGTACCTAACACTAAAATAATTAATCTGTTGAATCAAGTAGGTAAGGTACCTATTTTGACTCTTTGACTGAATGCAACTAACTATACCTAACTACAACCATCTACAACAACTAATCTAAAATAAACATGAGATTAACATAATATACATAGATACGATATATAAACACACCCACGATCAGCTGATCAATCGATTCTTTACATGCGTATCGGAGATTATAAAATGTTTTTCTATTTCTAAAAACAAGCTAGCTACAAGGTTCGTTACTACTTACAACATCAATTCTAGCTATTAAAAACAGGTCAACATTTGCAAAAAGCGTCTTGGCGCAAGTGTAATTGAACATAATATTCTTAGCCGACTCTACTAGTCTCCAAAAAGTGCAATGGTGTAGATGACTCCTATTAGTGTTGCCGATCAATAGTGCCCTATCGATATCGATATTTCTCCCCTATCAGTATTATCCATGACTTATTGGACATCTTGTATTGTCAGACCCACAGGTCAGACCGTTGTCTGTCAATAGGTCCTATATCTTATCCTATAAGCAACTTACTATGCTCCTCCGCCGGTGTGTGGAAATTTTTGTGTCTTTGAGGGTTCTGTGTAATTACTATTGATCATTCATTACTGACCTAGACTAGAGTCAAAATAAAACCTAAAAGAAACTAAAAAGAAGTAAAATAATGTGTAAATTACCTTACTTGCAATTAATGCGTAATATTTGTTTAATACTCTGCTCGTCACATGATGCCATTTGTTTGGCTCGCCTAAAATAGTCGATCGCACCATCTCACATCCGGTATTCATTCATAAAGACATCACACCTACTTAGACGAGCTGAATGACAATACTTGGCATTGTTTAGTGTTCTTCCTTACATAGAGTGTAGGTAAAAAGATACTATCTGAATTATGCAGTCAGTACATACATTTTAGAAATACCTCCCAAAAATATAGTAGAAACGATTCAAAACTAAGTAGAAAACCTCTTTCCCGTGTTTCAATAAATTCGTTTTCATTCAAGAATTTCGTTTGCCTTTTGGAGCATCGAAAGGTACTATCCTAATCCTAGAATTTTTCGTATGAAGTCGGAGCAATAATTAACGTCGCCCAAAACATACTTCAACAATCAATAGCATGCAGAATTTTTAATTTTTTTATCAAGAGCAGGCAAAAGCACTCGCTCTGCAAATTATGTTTCACAATAATTCAGCCGCCAGTCCAAAGTCCGCCTCTATCATTCCGCAGTCCAACGTTCCTATAATATGCGTTACCTACTATTTTTCTTATGTATGAATGCATGCAATGTGGGCGCATCAATGAACGTCCTCTCGACTTCATTGATCGCTGGCGACGCTGGGAGGGGGCGAGGTCACTAGGTCGGCGGTAACTCGACAGGGGAGGGGGGTGCAACCGCTTGATGTGATAAGATATTTCGCTCCGTTGCCAACTTATCGCACATAGCTACTAACTAACTAGACTGATAGGTACGACATTTCCTTTCGTGGGATGCAGAACTTGGCTAGATAATGTCGGCTCGTGGTAGGTATAACAACATTACGAATACTAAAACACAAAATGTGTAAGATTTGCATTTTTACAAAGGTGCTCTCTTTGCATTTTGTAGAGCACTTAGTGGTTGATTATAAATTGGCTGAATAATTTTGTACTAGCTTTCCGTCCAAAGTTTTTACAGTTTCAAACATTCAAAAATCTAAAGTTTAGATTTTAAACCTTCTGATTATAAATATTAGTCAGATTACATCATGACCTGACATTAACCAACACTTCGAAAGTTAAACCCAAACCTGAACATTCTCCACTTAAAAACTATTCAAAACATTTAGATCCCCATCTTGGACTACAAATAGATCAAAGCAGTCTTGTCTTGTCCAATATACCTACCTACTCCACTCGTATTTTAGCGGATGTCGGAAAAATAGATTTCCTTAAATTTAAAAAGGAATTTTATATTGTAGGTAGGTAGATAGGTAGTAACTTACTTATAGCCTCTATTATTTAGTAACTTTTCTTTACCTGGTATCTACATTCGATTAAACAGAACGTTTAGGCTCTGCCTGCTCCGTAAGGGCGATTTTCTGTATTTGCCTATATGTACCTAATTGCCTATAATCTGCATACTTTGCACGAACAGTTTCCTATTATCAATATTTGTACGGTAACACAAAAGCATTACCTATTGGAAGCTCTGCACTTGCCGGCGCAAGGCCCCCCGTTATTTCGGGCGCGCGCGAGTGACGTCATACTTTCCTAGACTTGTGTACTTCAGCCGCACCCCTTGTTCCATGTAATACTAATTAGACTGGACACACTATTTGAACTTTCATTTGCGTATGTTGGATGTTTGCTAATAAAGGAAAATGGACACATATAAAGGTTAAAAAAGCTATTTTGCTAAAGCAAAAGCTCATTAATAAAAATGATTGCATGGAAAACCATTTTTATTACAAAACCAAATATCAAATAGTACCTATCTACCAAAGTTGTTTTAAAAGGAAACAGTTTCACGTATAGTAAAACTCCAAGCATGAAATTCAGTATTTTTGAATAAAACACTGAATCCTTGAACAATGTAGGTACACGTAAAGATGGCACATCATTAAAAGTGATGACACACTTGCAGAAGTAGGCTGATTAGATGCTTACATGTTTTCCCCTGTACAATGCAACTAGACCTAAAAAATATACATATTTTTAATGAGCTCTACTCAGATTTCACGGTTTTAACACCTTGAAACTCTTACAAATTATTACCTATCTTAAAGTAAGATTATGATTTTTATTGCATCGTTCAATAAAATCATACTTTTAGATCGTTTGGTAGGGTAGCTAAGCTAACTAAGTTTTTGATAATAATACGGTTGTTATTTTAAGAGTTCCATTTTTATTTTAGTCGAGACTATTCAGGTGCCCTCCCCTGTGCTCAGCCAACTACATATAGGAAGAAAAGGGCAGGGGCCGATGATCTACCAGGTTAGATTTGACGTCACACCAACAATTAGGCCATCCGTGTCTCTCTCACTTCTACTAAAACAGTCTCTGTAGCTTGGGAAATACGAGTTATTTTCCTTTTATGGACGTGCAAGGCTAAACCAGCACATGCGCGCAGGCGCACGCCTCGACGCTGCACGATGCACACACTCGCACTGACCCGGTCAAACCCCCATTCTAGAAGCTCCATTGATATTTCGCGACGGTTTCATTGATGAAACCAACCAGCTTGTATTGTACGGAGTCACGCTATTATTGTGCCGATAAAAAATTAAGCTTCATAAACGAGCGCTCCTTTAAGTGGGGAGAATTTGGACAATTTACCATTCATTCAACTCATTCATATGTTGATCACTTGAATGTAATTGACTTCAATTTAGCCTTGTCATTGAAATTAAAAAGGGATTTTTTTAAGAGTAGGTCGTAAGTTATTTTTAATTCACCTTGAATGTTTTGTTTATCATAATATCATGTACGTTGATGTTTTTTATTTAGTCATTATTTTACAAAGAACAAAATAAGTGTTTTTAACCTTGGATAGTTTACCTTGTATCGTCGGTTTTATTACGCGTCCTTCAGTAGATCGGATTCCGAGTTATATTCGCAACGGGCCGTGGCATGTGAAGCGTTCAATGTCGCTCGCTGAGGGCTCGGCGGCCGGGCTGCCGGCTGGAAGGAGCCCTCGTGCCGGGGTTGCCGGGGCTGCACAGCCGGGCTGCGGGGGCCGGGGGACCGGGCTGCCCCGTGACCCACTTCCTTGCTTGCACAACCTGCTCTATTTTCCCTATGACGTCATAACCCCATTCACCCCGAAGTGCTGAATCGATGCGCCTTAACTGGGTCGTACTGAATGAACCGCTGGTACATTCATCATGGACAGCTATTTTTAGCCCGAAGGCGGTCGTAATTCGGAGCCAGCACTGGAACCAGTTTTTGCGGATCTCGGGGGCTGCAATTAAAATTTTGCGCGATATCGGTTCATTTTATGATAATGGGAAGAAGGCTAAGGATAATACGATGAGATGTTCAATTTATTTTTGAACTGATTTTTGTCAGTATCTTCAGTTCAGTGACTGTCTAAGAGCTGACCTTACAAATTATGCAAAATGCAATCAATTTATATTTTACGATTGGTGTCGTTATGCAGTAGATTTACATTACTACTTTAGATTTAGTACTATCTAACGTTCTAGACTAGAAAGCGTGGATAAGGCGTTTACACAATTTCCGTTTGTTACAGATTTCGCGCGCCAGTATCGACGCATGCAAGGACTACTTCCGCGACGACCTGGTCAAGACCGATTGGCAGCTGATGGTCGAGCTAAAGAAACTCTTCTCAATCCTGTAAACAACTGGACACCGCAAACTTCCCCGCGCGAACGTCTCTTGCGGACACTCGGTAACATCGATATTCGGGCCGAGTGTGATGCCTTCGTTTCGTACTGCTTCTATCAGAAACTTTCTGCTCAACTCAACTAGCCCAGTCGGCCGAGCCTGCCTCAACGTGAAGTCTGTTCCATCTACCCGCTCTGCTGATCACGGAATCTCACTTGCAGCACTATGACAATCGTGTATTCCTATGAATGTAGCCATACTTAGTTTATCATAAAGAGATTACCATTATTTACCAAGGCAGGGCCTTGATCAGTCATATTTTATCATTGAATGATATTAATCAAATATTCTACCAACGTGTAAACCATAGTATATGCACGTAACTGTTTGTATGTACTAATATACCCAACTGCCAATTCTTCGTTTGGAAGTTTGTTTTATTTGAGTACTCGATCGCAAGCGACGGACTGTAAATAGTAACTACTCGAATTATTTATTTGTACTGGAAAGTCGCATTTTAAAGTTCAACCTTTGGTATCCTATGAAAATTGAATGTGCATTATGTTTCTAAGTTTGTTGCAGTACAAAGTGAAAATTATCTGAAAACATTGTATAACTAATATTTATAAAATGATGTTTTATTGTTGTCACTCTCCTATGTAAATATTCAAGACTTAAAATGTTGTAGTTGTATGTAAATAACTTCAAGACAACAGTTTATAATGAAATGTTCTATGTAGTGCAATATACGATCTCGTAATAATGACGGTGTCTTTTGTAGGGCAATACTACCTGTACTCTACGGTGCTTCTTGTAATCTTATTATATCTAACTTTTTTATAAGTGTTGTCATTCGATGTCTAATAAAACCTTTTCTGACGGCATAAGGCACTGGAGAAATGCGCATAGCTTCGGAGGTCGTCTATTGTACGAAACTGTTTAGATATATCGGATGTTTCAAGGTATACCTAGCGAAGCGAGCTGCTGATACTAAAAGTCCATACATTTTGCAATGTATCGAATCAAAAATTTTATCATATCAAGTATCTACCTATACTTATATGACAACGGTCTTTGGAACTTATTCAACGTAGTACCGTTTTTACAGTATTTACGTTTACAAGACGAGACGTCCAAAATGTGGGTACATTTTCAATTTTTTATGCCCTAGATTCTTAGGGAAGGTAATCATCTTATGGGTAGGTAGGTTCTTGGATTTTTCAAATACTCTCCTGTATACAGATAATTGCAAATTCGCATGCGATATCAAATAAGGGTGATATAATGTCAAAAGTATTTTCAATAAAGTCCGATCATCCTTACCTATCAAAACACATTGTAAGACAGCTCGCTACTAAAGTAAAAATCATGATTAAATTCACATGTTGGGTGGCAAGCAGGACAAGTGTCCATGGTTAGGTACAGAAGGTTGTATTTTATATTGTAGGTATTTTCCCCTTTTTGAAATGCTTTGTATTATAGATGGAATCGGACATATTCTTATATTGAAGAAATTTTATTAAATTCTAAAAACGATTTTGGCTTTTATTTCCTACTTTATATACCTCAGTGAGTAGGTGCCTTGCCTATCCTAAAGCACTGATGATGTACATGCCTACATGCTCTCACTTGCTAGAGCCCTAACTCAACAGTTAAATTAAAGAGAACTATGTTAAACTTTAGCTCTGATAGTGATTCCGTTTTTTTTTATTAGATATCCCTTTGGCTAAGCAGTTGGCTGGTTGGATAAGGAAATAAAATAAATTGCTGAGAATACCGAAATACCAGTAACCCTTGTACAAAGAAGAATCTTGTAGTCTTTTCTAAAATTGACAATGATTTCGATTCGTGTTGTTACCTAATAGAGGCCCATAAAGAAGGAATATTTTAGTTTTAAAAAAAGCGTAATAACTTAACTAACCTACGTGTAACGTGACCTAATCTAACTCCTACCTGACCTGGTCTATCTCTTTCGTGAAGTAAACTTGACAGTTAGATTGGGATTAGGTCAGGTACGATACAAACCTAATCTGTCTTTCATATACAGACCAACCGCGATTTTGTACAGCTGTCACGTCGCCACTATAGCTGCCATTGCTTCAATCGCTATCAGTGTAACCATTGCCATTTTAGTTCCTTATATCGCCGCCTGTTCAAAAATCGTGGTACTACCTGTAGTCACATATTCCAAGCAGCTTGCTCTGTTTCGTTGGTACATAGAAAAAAATATGTAGGTACCAGTGCCTTTGAGTTTGATCTACAAACCAGATTAGATAATGAGTTCACGCGTTCTATCGTTTTCGCGCGTTCTATCGTTTACCTAATCCTAACCTAATATGTCTTTCATATTTGGCCTGAACCTGACAACAGTAAAAAAAACGACGGTAGAGGCACAGATTACCTACTTATGAGCGCGGCGGTGGTGGAGGTGTATAGGTAACGCTTCTTCGTGAAAGTTATTCAATTTCGTTGACTGATCAACTAAGGAACAACCAACCCTTTTCAGTTATCAGGAAACCGTCCTCACACCTTGTATAATCCAAAGGGGTTCCACTGACGACCAACCACCGGAGTTTTTTTTTTATTAATTAACAATAGGCAAACCATTTGTCCGCCATCTCAACTGATGGAAAGTGACGATGCAGACGATAATGGAGCATGTTTGCCTAGATAATGCCTATTTACTCTTGCCTTGAAAAGGCCCAGGTTATAACGTTCCAGAAACAGATCCGCAGGCAGAGAGTTTAAAAATGTTGAAGCGAAGCGCTTTGTGCGAATATTTAGGTTCAGTTCAGTTCAGTTCATTTATTTCACGATTACAGGTTTCAATATTAAATTAAAATATATCAATACAAATAATGTCATCCGTAATGTGATCGTCAAGAGTATAGGTATTTCATCTTTTATCATTTTTTCCTAATTAAATAAAAACTAAAAATAGTAAATAAACCATTTAGGTAGGTACATACATACATTTTCATAACTTGGATTGTATGCGTTAACTTATTGCTGATTCCATGTAAATCGATGTAATGCACTGAATTATATAAATTGGCAGGTAGGTACTAGGTAAAGTAGGTTGTATATCATTACTTTGTTAAGTGCTTATGACGTTTCCCAGACCAACCTATTCGAGCCTTGTTTGTCGTCAATAATGGTTCCTGAAAGGTCATCTTTCCTCACACCATTCCAGGGGAACCAATACCGGCCACGGATCACCTTCAGCTGGGTGGAGCGAAGCATTCTAGGTACCGTTACATGTTCCTACTGTTCTTCCGGGTGACGCAGTTACTGCAATCTCCACCATGCAAACCTTTTCTGACTGAAAGTTCTGGAGTAATCCTTTTCCGATACATAATACTGGTGTGGGTGTTGAATAATCTATATGTAAGTGGAATATTTTGATGTTTTGAGTTAGTTTTTTGAAGGAATTTGATGCTGTAACTATGGCAACGCGGTGTGCGTGGGCGAGGGGGTGGCGTTTTCAGGGTCTAGGTCACGCCCCGAGCTGCGGCGCGCAGGCGCGGGCTCGGGCTCCGTTGAGGAACCGCTCGGTGCTCCCGCTCAAACCCGCCGGACACTTCCTGGTGGAAGCGAGCTCTGCTGTTCAGAGTCCAGTGCCTAGTGGGTGACATACAACAACAAAATCCAAGTGTTTCAGTGTTGGTGATTGTGAGTTACCTTCAGGTGACAAATCTGAAACATCGTTATTGACGGATTTACATAAAGGTGGGTTTATAATTTTAAAAATATTTTGATTAATTAAGTATGAATAATTAAAAAGTAAAAGTAAGTAGTTCAGGAAGTAATAATATAATTCAATAAATTGTATTTAAAAACTACCAGGATTACACTGGGCGTCGGAGCTTTTTAGGCCTAATAATGCCGTCGCTTAGCTTTCCTAGTTTTTTGAGTGTCTGCATGCTCCTTTATACCGGGAGTAAAAAAAATGAGGGTGTGATCCTACCAGTTTTTGGCATTAAACTGAACAACTTTCCCCAAGAAACATAGGTCAAAATAAGAAAAAAAAATTGCCCTACCATACAAAATGACTCCAGCCGCATCTTTTGTATGAAAGGCCCAAATATTTTATTAAACTGATATTGTTTTTTTTTTATATTTAGGAATTTTTAGCAAAATACAGAATCCAAAACATGTTTATCATCAAACAAGAAAAAAATCTGATCACATAATATAGTCCCCTTCCCCTGCCCCTGAAAAGTCAACATCCGTGTGGTCTTTAATGCAGCAAGCGTGGAAGTAGTCTTTTCGTTTGATCTTGGAGACTCTTTATTTTTTAAATGGAAATATCTAAAAATATGAATTCTTACAATGATGTCGATTCCCGGTACTGAACCCATCCCACCTATCAACTAAAGATATAATTTAAAAAAAAACGGAAAATATTAATTAACTTCCTCATTTTTACAGCGGTGGTTTTCAGTGGGTTCTTATTATTAAAGTATCTTCCTGCTTATCTATCTATTAAAAAAACTTGAATTCAATTTACCTAGGGTCGAAATTTCTTGCTAAGTAAAACACCGTTTATTAGCGATAGGTCCCGAAACTTTGATATTGTCAAGTCAATTGACTTGTCTGCATATCGGCCAGTCTAGTTCATGAGTGTTAAGATCGCTTCGAAGTCTCACAGTTCTGAAGACGGTTCCAACAGATTTTTAGGGCACGTGGTAAACGACGTTCATTCATGCGTAGGAATGAATGGGGAGCGATACCGGCGCAGGCGTCGCTGAAAACAGTCGGCCGCCGCTCTCGTCCGCGCGCACGCGGCGCCGCGCCGCGACCGGCGAATGAACCACACCGCCGCCACCGCATACAACTCAAATTTAGTGTGTTCTCTGCTCATCTAAACTACCACTCCACCGGATCCCATATCGGTGCGTGCGTCATCTATTTATACACCACTCTCTAAAACTCCTGAGCATCGGCCTTGAACACTATTTATGATATTTTTCTTTCACGTTTATCAGGCGTAGTTTGTCAGAATCTTGAGCCTGCCTTTTGTTTTATAAGCTAAATCCCTAAATTGGACGACCACCGCACGAAGTAGACTTATAAGTCTATCGGCTGTAACTACCTGTCGAGATTTTAAAATGTTGGCGGACAGATGACATTAAAATTCCATTTTACGATAGAATGCTCAACTCTACCATGCGCTCCTAGTTAGTAGCATTTCCGGTTCAACCAATTAGTAATAGGTAGTCGTAGTAGAAGTAGGAAGCTAATCACCTTATCATAAAATATTTTCATGTTTACCACCCACTGACAGGAAATTAAAACTATCAGCTGTACCGGCCGGTTAACCACAACTGGAACGTTGCTATTTGCAACTCTACGTAGGTACTAATGAAAACAGATCCTACTCTTCCTTTTCAACGGGATGCTGCTTTATAGTTTTCAATTTTATCAGCATGCCGGATACATATTACCTATAATTGAAAAGCGTGCAAAATTTACTAAAACAAAAAAATTACCGTTGTGATGTGGGTAACTATTTTATTTATTGTTGGTATTGTTTCTTTGTAATGAATCACTTCAAAGAAAAGATATCTGAAAAGAATGGTCCGTTATCTGCTTAAAAGCCAAGATGACAAGACTGTTAAAACCTTCGGGCCTTTCGATTCGTTTATCAAAGTGGCGCCAGTCTAAGTAGTTTTTTGCCAGTTCCAAAAGATGGAAGTTCTTTTGATCGTTTTGGGACGTTAAGCCTCTATTAGACCATGCGATATCAAGACAGTCTTACTAAGACTTAGCATAGTGTAATAGGACTTAGCAAGTTAGTCTGTCTAATTAGACCGATCGAGTGGATTCGGCCGTGCTAACTTGCTTACTTGCTTGACATCGCGTGGTGTAATAAGACTTAGCACGCTTAGACCGCTCAGTCGGCTCAGTCAGCGCTCATCCGTCGCACAGGAGAGACGTCTGTATTTTGATTATATGGAGTAATTAATTTTAAAAGATGTTCAAAGTTAGCAACTCCTACTCTAAAGAGTCAGATGGTTCCAAAGCACTCAATATTTGCATATTTGATAATTTTTCCCGCAGAAGTAAATACTTCTTTACCCATATTCTTCTTTTGTTTTTTTAATATTTATTCATACTAATAGTCGCGGTAAGAGCTACGGCAATTTTCTGGTATTTCTAAAGTTTTCCCATGACTCTTACGACAACCGTCGCTGACAGAGTTCGCCTTGCAAATGAGTTAGCATGCGGTATTCAGCACAGTGTAATAGCGAGCTTGTCTAATTAGACTGTTAGACTGTCTTAGTAAGACTGTCTTGAAATCGCATAGTCTAATAGGGGTTTTATCCAGCGCTTAGTTTACAAAGGGTTGCGCAGTTTTGTTTTGAGCAAATAAATGTGGTGGCCGACACGAGTGCGACAGCTAGTGGGCCATCAATCGTTGCTGGCCAAATGCGGTGGTCGCGTTCGCAGAAACCCACTTCGGCGAATGACAACAACGTACTGTCTGTAGATGCATCAGGCAATCGTCTGCTTACTTATTATTGTAGATGTAAACCTACCTTCTACATTATGTACTTGTAATGTTGCAACTTTAAATAAAATTATTCTTGTATGATTATGATTAGTGATTATTACTGATTACTTACATGCAGCATTTAAATAAAATTCTATAAATAACCAATTCAGCTAAATAAAGTAACTATATTAAAAGTCGCAAATATAATTTAATTGGTCCTAACTATTTTTAAGAAACATAAAATATCATCAATGTAAAACAATTTCGTTCAAATCCTCACCCAACTCGTAAAAACATCGTGTTTTTGGCATGGAAGGAATAAACATGGCGGGTTGACGTTTTGCTCGAGAGTGTGCGCGTGACTGCGCGCGCGGCGGATGGACGGACGACGCGACCTCGCCCAGATAAATCTATCAATGAACGCGATAAGAGAGCGCGTGTCACGCAACCGGAGGAAGTGCCCTAACTCGCCTACAGCACTCTGAACTGAACTGATGCGTATCGCTGCATCTATCTCTGCTGTTGCTGTTTGTTCTGCGTACCTACACACAAAATATTTGCGAAGTGTGTCAGATCAGATACCGGTACTCGCAAAAAGCAGAAAAGTACAAACATCGATAGCACCGTATTTCTGAACAGTATCTCTAATACATCATCATAAGTAGGTACATTACAGCACTGAAGCACTACGTACATTATGAAGTAGATATTTTATTCATCCAATGCAAAATAATCTGAAACAGATGGAAATTAATATATCTGTATTCATTCCTATGTCTAGGTACCTATACAAATATTAGAGGAAAGAATTCCACTTGATTTTTTTTATGTATTGTATGTAGGTAGGTAGGTACCTAAGTAGGTAGGTACGTACGTATGATTGTAATGAATAAACTCAAAAACTACTGAACCGATTTCAAAAACTTTTTCACTATTAGAAAGGTGCATTCACCCTGAGTAACAAGGCTTCTTGTAACCGCGGAAAATCATCTAAACATTATATATATCTCGCCTGTAATCAACGCAAAAACTTAATAAGTTAGTACATCATTTTCGTTATTGTTCAAAGTCAAATATAACGTTCATTTAGATAAACAGCTATCAGCTCATTATATTAAAACAATAGTTGCATAAACAAGTCATAATCATAATTTATATCTATACATAGCTACAGTGAAAGAAAAAAAAAATAGGCGATTTGGTTTTTTGAAAGCTGAACCAACATTTGCTGCTGTGGATATGAGATGGATACTCATGAGGAAAACAAAATTAACAAAATTGAGATTCTTCCCAGTTTGATTAGGATGAGGACAATGCAGACAACTTCATCATATCGTATGGTGATATGAATCTACTGTTTGCCTGACTAGTAGGTACCTACTTAAAACAATTTCGTGCTTTGAAGAACACGTTAGTACTGGGGACTGGTCACTGTTTCTTATAGAGTTACCAAGTTACACAAACTATGTCGGTCTATTTATAGGTACTATACATCTCCTTAGGCTTATCCCACATTTCACAGGGTCGGCTACCTTATCTAGGGTAGGGGCCAACCCAACTGTCATTTTCAAGCCGCCAAATGGCCTCTGATATGGCTGAACGATATTAACCGGGACCAATTTATTGTTTGTTATACCACTACCGGTCACCCATCCATGGCCTAACCACGGCGATGGTTGCTTAACATTCGTTATCGGAATGAATAAGCACTAACTAACCACTTGCTTGACCAACGAGCGCTTCAATGACTGACGGCTATTAGGTTTACAAATTCAGTCAGAACGTTCGTCAACTCTTCAACCTACACGATAGATGAAATTGCTGAACAATAAAGTTACAATAATATAATCTAAGAGAAACTTATTTTTTGCGTTGGCGGGTAGAAAGTAGAGCCACAGTAGAGCTAACTTTATAACCAAAGTTTGAACAAATCTAAACCAAGACGTTTAATTTTATGCAGGCAAAGCAAAACAGTAATTTTATTACCAATGTTTTTATGTATCAGTAGGTATATTTATGTCATAAGGTAGACTAGATGAATTAAACACCCTGGTAGTAAAAGAAGGTAGGTATTTGCGTCACAAAGAAAAAAAAATCTACAATATAAAAACAGTGATAAATAAAAGTGTGACTAAGAAATAAAGCTAACATCCTGCCAGTTGCATCTAAAGGATTTGTGGAGATTTTCCAATTCAGCCGCAACAGACATTTTAAATGGACAGCAAAATACGCCTTACGACATTATAAGGACAGCCTTTACAAAATCTCCATATTATCGGAGCTGTGCGTGACATACATACACGCATTATGTAAAGCATCGCGTAGGCCGTGCCATCTATAGGTAGGCAAGCCAGGCGATACAGCTGCGACAAAAATGTACGCAAACAAATCGTTATCCTCCATGACCATTCGTAAATTATAACAGGTCTCAAACACTAATTGAGAGGGGGCGTGATACATGGATGCACCAAGGAGAACCTCCTCTGCAACAGACTTGTTCATAATTTACATTTTGCTTACTTAAAAGAAGAACACCAACATCGAGGTTATGCAAAGGGATTCATAAGCAAACCTAAGTAATTTCTAAGGAAATAATTGACTCAGCGATAAGGACTGACTCACTAAAATTATGAACAGTTCAATGGGCAGCAGCTTTTAGGGGAAACTCGGTTTAGTCATATTATCAATTATGACGAAGTGCGTAAGTAACTATTATTGTTTGCCTGAATTGATTAACTACGCAGATCTAAGAGTAGCTCATCTTACTATATCGCTGGACGACATCATCGTATTGAACATGACAAATAAAAATAACGATTCAATGAGTGACAAATAAGCCATTTTGCCACGGATGGCCGGATTGAATAGCTAACGGCCAAAATAAAAGCCGGCGTTGCATCATTGCAACAGTTAAATGCCATTACCTTTTGAAGGTCGGTAGGTACAAATACGGTGCCTACCGTCAACTTTCGCATCCAATAAGGTGCATACCATATCGATGAGTTGCATAATCACACGTCTGGTGTTGTGGTCCGCTTTTCACCTGCTCGTGGACCTCGGATGGAAGTCTGTGGGCTAAGAATTTGGAGCTGGGGCGGGTGCACCGCGTTGTGAAACTCGCCACTAAACTGGAGGTAGAAGCCGTTGACGCGTAGGTGCAGGCAACTGTGCTACCCACGGCTGCCGTTGTAAAGCCTTAATAATCATACTGTTAGGTAAGGTTAGATGCCTATAAACTTGCAAATTATTATATTTAATTCTGCTCCTAGCCTAGACAGATAACCACAAACATTGCTATTTATTCGATATTTTGCAATTCAGTTTTAGTGACTGTCTTTCCATCAATGAAAAAGAGCGAGAAATCCAAAAACACTTGGTAGTAAAAAATTAATGTAAAACGCTGACACACTATCAGATTCGTCCTAATTAACATTTGTGCAGTATTGCAGTAATTCGTCATTAATTGGCGAGTGTTGAATCGCTGCAACCCGACACCCGACTTCCGTCGCATTGTGACAGTTATCGCGTAATTGCCCACGGATTGAATATCAATGCTCAACGCTTGTGCAACTTGCAGCCAGTAGGTGGAGCCGCATTCTATGACAGCTAAGTAGGTGCTTTGACTGCTCATAATGGATGCTATGCATTGACGAGCATGGACCTAACATTATTCATTCATCAGCAACGTCCCAGTTATCAGCGCTGCATGCGCTATTCATACTGGAAAGTAATAACGAAACGGCAGCTTTACATTTGTGATAGGTATAGGTACCTAAACTGATTAAATAGTTAGTAAAAATATACATTTCTAAAATGAATACGTTTATTTAGCGAACTGATTAGGTGCGTAACATGATATCCAATTTTTTAAAACGTTTTGCAAACCCAAATGCGATTACAGGAGTAAAAACTCCCAAATACGAATAACGCTCTAAACGGTTTGTTTTTATATACATGAGAATATCGAATATTTCGATAGTCTACTTTGCGTTTATTGTCGGTGGACGTCAAAAAGTGTGGGTGCTATTTGTGGGTGCGCCTACATTAGCTGATATTCACCATAGTAGTATTAATTATTCCATTTACACCATAGCTATTATTACCATATGTTCTAATTACATAATGCTCTTTTGAGAAAGCTATCGAATAAGTCTTTTAAGATTTTCCGCCTTTTATTATAGGCGATCATTACGATATGAGGTATTATTAGATTTGCCTTCGTTACAGAAGTTTTATATACGTTAATTAAACGTTAGATAATGTTTTTAAATAATTATCGGACAAAGTTTATTTTTTTTGGAAGTAGATATTCTGCAGTGTGTAGTTTGTGTCATATTGATAGGTATCCCCACAAAGCAACCATAGCTATAAGCCGTAGAAAATAAAGCGTTTTTTTATATTGTAATTATAGCCATAAGGCAGGATCCATTAAACAATGTTAGTACCGCTTAACGCTAACGTTTGCTTTTACTTTCATAAAAAATTTTTTACATTGACATTTTTTTTTAACAGCTCTTCCCAACAGACACAGAAGTCTAAAGTAAAATAGACATCTGTATCTACAAATAATGTTAGAATTTTGCAACATAAATGAGAGTTGTAAATCGGCGGTAAGGCGGATATAGGCAAAGTAGTTTAGGCAGACAGACAGACGCGAGACGCCGACACGGAAATGCGGTGCGCACACGTCGATGTAATCTAGATAACGCTGGGCTCTGCCACATGCGGCCAATCCAACGCATTCCAAATATTTCCACATTTTATTTAACTCTTACCGCTATTAGCACAGATTACTTATGAGCGCGGCGGTGCTATTAGCCTATGAGTGAGCGCCCAGAATTTCCCAAAAATTAAGTAAAATCAATGTATTAATTTATTTCAATGCGAATGCGAACTTTTTTGTTTATTTGTGAAAAATCGTAAATTTTGGCTGGGCCCCCAAACAAATTTTGATACAGGGTTACAGGGGTTCTAAGGCACACTAAACCAGGTCAAGGAACGTCAGTCTCACGTCTTATTTTTTTATCACTTTCATATGCCAAAGTTAAGAAAGTGACGTGTCGCCAAAATCGACAGCAATATTTGGTTTGAAAAATAAATTCCGAAATTCAGTTAGCGGCTGTTGGGTCATTGAAGAGGAGCCCGAGTTCGTTTCGCCGGTGGAGTCATCCCTTGGGAATGTGGCTGGATGCGGTTCTTGCAACCCGACCATAAATCAGCCGGCCTACTCACCGCCGCCGTCTCCTCCTCGCCCGGTGACTACGCTACTCTGTCCGTCCGGCCATCGAGTTATGTCAAGTTTTTAATCTTCTTCGTCTTGTCGCGTGGGTTTCGACCCGATGTACCCGGATGTCAGAGTTTTTAAACCGCCTAACATAGTTTGTATGACGACCAAATCAAAGTTTTTAATTCTGAGTGGTCATTAACTATTGTATTTCAGCCCCCGTAGTATGCCGACGCGTGATAACAAATACATCGCATTTATTATCAGGAAGCCAATTGAGACTACTGTTCGTTGCCTGTATCCAGTTTCCTATTGTTTGTTTTCTGTTCAGTTCAGTTAAAAATTTATCTAGTCTGTTTTTAAATTGTTTGGTGAATTAGCATTTACAACGTCTTCTGGTAATTTGTTCCAGCCTCCACCGCCCTGTTGCTCAAAATGTGCTTTCTTGGATTGTTATTTGCTCTGATCTTAGAAAGTTTAAAATTCTGGCAACTTAAACGTGGGTTTTGTGTGGGTTCAAATATTTTCTTAAACTTCCGTCTGTACGTTTCTTCAGGATTTTAAAAGTTTCTTTCTATCTAGTCTCCACGCTCTCTTTTACTTTATCTGTCAAATTTCCGTACGTTTGACAGATTAATGTTAATGTATCGCGGCTTCGTGTTACAGGGCCAGCACAGCATGTTACAATATATTATTTCGCTAACACGCTTAACTAATTGTCAAGAATTTGCTTAGTATGTTAGTCAAGATCAGGCCTCTTTTTAAACTTTATTATTTACTATATTTTCAATTTTTGTTATTGTCTAAGTTCATACAAAATGCCTGGAACTACTGACATTATTCGTATGGATGGGCAAATTTAATTTTCATATTTCGACCTATGTTCCCTGGGGTAAGTTGTTCAGTTTCATGGGTACACGGGTGGGATAGGATCACGCCCTAAAATTTGATCAGCTAATTATTTTACTCCCTGTATAGAGAGGCTGTTTCTTTGAGTCTCTACAACATTTAAACTACGCGAAAAGTGAAAACTCATATGAAAATTTATGGGAATCTAATATTCGTTTTTAGGGTTCTCTTTTTTCTTTTGTACTCTAGGAGGAATATTTATAATTCATTTTGTCACATGTACCTATAAAATTCATGAATCATGAAAAACAAACAAAACTCTAACTCTTATTATTTTCGCAGTCATGTCATAATAATGCCCAAAAAGCCCATTTATACTTTGCTCGCAAAATATTCCTACATGTTTGACATTAGGTTATAATTATTTATATTTTTTCTGTAAAAGCGAATACCTAGTCATATTTACCTACTGAATTGACTAGTGCTCGCGACGTGATTGTAGTCTTTGTGGCAATAGCAAGTTACTGCTATGTAGTCGCCATTGAAATATTGGCACAGCAGCAAGTGCGTCGTTGGAGTTGGACGGCCCACTATTACAAATACAAAACTCAACCTAGGTACATTATCGTGGTCCATTTACTCGTACATCGGAAAGTGAACCAGCTAGCGCTCGCACCCTTTTCACTTGAGTTGTTGGAGGTGTAGGTTTGTTTCAGAGAGTCAAGAGCCTCGAGCCAGGCGAGATATAACCTAGTTCCCAATGAATGCGAGAGAGGGCGCAGCTCGTTGATGAGCTGGAAGCTAAGAAACTTTTATGATTATAGTATAGGCTTCTCTTCTACCTATCTGTAGCAACTTTGTAAATTCGAACTTATGTTATGATTAATGATAGGTTCCTGCACACAGTATAGCATTTTAAAATCTAAGTAAAGTAGGTTCATGTCACGCGTTTGCTAGTCGTGTCGTGCACTCGAAATGAATTTGTTATTTTGTCTATTGAAATGTTATAGTAAATGTTATGTTATTGATAGATTACCTTGATTTTATCCTTACTAAAGTAGGCAACTATCTGCCTACTAGTAGCCCATAGGTACTTAGTGACAATAATAATACCTATTTTATTTAAATTTCGTAGTAACTTTTATTTTTATGTCCTATCATCGTGGAAAAAAGCTATGTTATCAGTGGGTTTTCCTTATTATATTTATCCAAAAGTTAAAGTATAGGACCTATATTGACCTGTATCGCAATTAAGGAAAGGATTGAATTGAAGTAGAGAGTTCCAATATTTCGGTGCGGCAGGGCGGCGGGTCGTCGACCGCACTCTTCGACGTTGGTGCGTGCTATTTCGAGGCGCGAGCGCGTCCGATCCAACCCGAGCACGATGCTCTGCGCACGCGTAAACAAACAACATGGCCGAACTGTCATTCACTAATTCATTCATAAACGATCATTGTATTTGACAAACTTACTCAAACTCATTATCGTCCCGTCCCCAAGAAACAATGTTATGTTATGTTAACTAGAATCAGCTGCTAGTTTTAATAATTGTAAAACAGCAGCTATTCTTTGAACTGATAGGCACTTACTTGTAACGTTATCTTAAACTTATATTATGTAATTTATTTTTACAACTAACTACTTAACGTAATTTTTTTCGGGATTGCATAATGAAGAGAGTAAAGTAATTATCTAGTTTTGACTAGGTACTTAGGTAGGTAATATTGATATACAAATCATGTAATTTATGTAAATGAATGAAAAGAAATACTTAAACAATGAGTGAAATTTCCATATTTCATTATATTTTGACAAAGCAACAATATTTTTACCACCTTTTTGGTTTTATTAAACAGAATAAAATAAGAGACTATCTTAGAAGTTCAGTTAAATAGGTAGATGGTAATATAAAATGAATAAATATAAAACACAATGAATTATCTTTTCGGAAGTGAGTTTAGCGGGCCATGACGGTAATCCGCATTTGAGTTTCGTATTTCAAAAAATCTCAATTTTCGCAATTAAATTTAATCTCATGTCATTTAAGACTAAAGAGTTGGTTAAACTTTAAAATAAATAAAACTAGGTATAATATAATATGGGAATCAAGTACCTACACAAATTGTGAAGGAGTAGGGTCGTGTCGCTGAAGGCATGCATTGTTCGTGACATGTGGACCACATAGCACATCTGTAGCGCATATTCGAACACGCCTTTTGTTCATCCAAGACCATGTGGCTCGCGGACAGAACGCGCTGGTTTTTGCCGTATTTTTTTTCTATTGAAAACAATTGAACTCAGATTATTTTTTCTGATTTCTCCTAAAATTGTTGTCTAGCTTTCCTACTCGCAGTTTGTTTGCTGCATTATTTTGTTTTTGCCGTAAGAATTAAGACGACGACTAGTTTTTATACAGGATTTTTCTGTTTGTCAAAACTATTTTTCTAAAGTTCAAAATTACCCTCTATTCTATGACAAACCAACTATCAAATCATATTTTAGTATTGAATAGTTCTTAACAACTATGATGTATTTGCAATATTTAATTAAGAACGAAATAGATTAATGTGTAGAATTAATTATTATCCAAGCACATCATCGAAGAGAATGGTAAAATTAGCTAGAAGAATTGCAAATTTGATTTGAGATTCGATTTGCGAAACTCTCGGACTTCCTGTCTATTATTTCAATGACGAGTGAATAAACTTTATAGGTAGCTATCAATATAATGTTAATGCTAGTGCGCAATGCGGCGTCAGCGCTACAGCACGTGGTTATTGAAGACTTGCCAACTCGCTTAACCCCTCTATTCAGTAGGTACCGCTTCGCTCGAATATTCTATTCGATAAGACTTACGTCATCGCGCTCACTCCGACATGTGTCTTCAGAGTTTGAGAGAGTAAAGAGCGCGATTTATCGAATAATTTTGGGCTCGAGTGGTGCGGAATAGAGGGCTTACCCGACACCGTTTCCTGTTTACCGCGCCGTCTGTCTGCTCTGCCGCTGTGCGCGTTGCGTTGACACTGGCTATCAGAATAAGTACTAAAATGATTCTACGTCATTTCTCGGGAAACGGACGGAGAAGGAAAAAATATGAATAATTTTCCTCGGCACTATAGACGGATTACAAATTTGTAAATGAAACGAAGTCATTGAAATGTTTCACACAAATGCTCACTGGAGCATCTAGGTTCACAATTTACCATAGCTAAGAATAAGAATCGTAGTGCATTCAAAGCACAGCGGGGAACAACACGACAAGATACATAAAAGAAAAGAATCGTGATTGACTACTTTCAAACACAATCCATTCCTGAACTTCAACAAAATTTTCTTTCATTTGAATTGAAACATTTTAAAAAACTTTCGTGATTAGTAGGTATAAATAACAAATACAAAATTTCTTGAATGTACGTAATAAAAGAATTGAATAGCCTTAAAATAGGCTAGTTCAGCAAAGAAGGTATATTATGTTGAAGTAAAATGCTAAGTATCATCATCAAGTCCCTTCCCTACTTAGAACATTTTGCACGTCTAGTTATATTCCAAGGAAACGCTACGAATTAATTCTTTTTTTAATTTGTTCCAAGAAGCGCAGAATCTTGAGCTGCACAATTACGACTTATTTCTATCGAATACCGTACTGTACGAATAAGTCCATCGTTCGTTTTATGTTCGACAGCACAGCAGGTAAAGCAAATATTTACCGAAGTATAAAATCTTAAGTATCTTCAAAAATGTCCTCTAAGATGACTTATTTGACATTGCTATAATATTCCTGGCATATTGAAGGAGGTCTCAGTGCCCATGTTTTTTTTCAGTTTAGAGCTCCAACCAACGTATCATGATTTCCGCGTAATCAACGTCCTTCACGTGTACCCGTGTAGCGAATATTTTTGTCCCCGTCATATAGACACTAGATAGCACAACACTGTACCCTACCAAACCAAACCAATAGCACTTTGGACTTTGTTGCCGATAGTAGCATCATGGTAGCATGATGTTGATGAACATAAGAGGCTATCCTAGCGAATTTAAAAGGTTTTCAAATTATAATCAAAGATTATCATATTTTGATAACTGACTCTAATAGAAAATTTTCTGGTTTTTAAAGAAAATGAAACTATAATTCAAACTGATATTATATTCTAAAAATAAAAACCTAATCAGTTTCATAAATAAATGCAAGTTTTAAACTGTGATGAATAAAGAACTGAGGTGACATAAAATAAGTTTTCTTGTAATTGGTGCAAGTTGAATAGAATGGCGTGTTTTAAGAGGCGTACATATGTGTGCTGGAGCACACTGGTGCGCGGGATAGACTTAACGGAGGACACAATTATGATGATTAAATGAAACTGGTTCTCCAGCGACCGCTTCGCTGCCGGGATGTCGATGTGTACACCACATCTGCTTTTTTAACATCCGACAACACACAACAACTCCTTGAATAGCCATAATACTTAGTGCACAGAGTCGAAAATCTTTTGGATATTTGTATAACAACCGCAAATAGAAAACATGTCATCAGTTAGAACGGAGTGCAACCACTCCTAGATGGAGCACATAACCGACTCTTTAAATGTAAAGTAGGCGATGATTATCGATTATTTTACAGCAAACCATAGCTATGACTGGATAGAGTTTAGATGATCTGCCTTGATAAGGCTATACCTAAATAAGCGGAATAACATGTAAGTTCCACAAAATACAGTGTTCTTTAAGTTTTAATTGATCG
>JARACY010004276.1:0-27760 GCA_029255725.1 Scrobipalpa atriplicella | reverse complement strand
TATTCATTTGTTTGTTTTTTGTCAACACATTTTAGGAGTGGTTCTACTATTTTCCTTGTATGTACGAGCATGCAAAAATGTATCTATTATCCACCATCATGTGCGAAAATGAACTTAATCACAAGGAAATAGCGTTCAATAAAAGGCCTAACTGTAATCTACCTGTACATGGAAACCCACTCCTCTACACTGTCCATTATTTATCTTAGCTTGCTTAGATAAAAAGTAAAAATCAACTTTGCGATTCCATGACTTGTTAAATTCTATGACGTCAATGACTTAATATGGCAGGACATAACTACCTAATTATTAATTTAAACTTGTTCTGCTATTGACTATGACACACTGTTTCTATGACGTGAACCAACCGTCACTCTGCAAAAAAATTAAAAAACTGCATTTTCGTTTTTAATATGTTGACTCACATTTTCTTCCTCGTATCTTGTTGATTCAAATGTACCTGTTTACTTTATTCTAGTTATTGCTCATATTAATTTTTCGTTTCAATTGAATAAAATGGAGCCTATAGTATAGCCAAGATAATAGATCACTATAGTGCTAGGGTATGTATACATGGACGGTGGGTTTATATTCCTATGCTGATATATTTTTACAAGGGTAAAAATCTTACATATGTGACCTATGACTCTAGAGTATTATAGTAAAAATATATTTTGCTTTTCTTTCAGATGTCAGTACTAAGGGCGATAGCAGTGTTCATCTGTGGCTTCCCATTCCTTACCAGAGCCCAGGTCATCTTCCCTGGGAACTGTCCTGATGTTGCAGCTATGACAGACTTCAATCCTAGTCGGGTGAGACTCTTTAATACTTTTGGTTATCAAAATTCCGATGGCTTTTGGGATACTTATGTTGATAACTTTTTATTCTATGTGAACTAAGAAACAGATGTGGTGGGTTTGCTCTTGACTTGAGGTCAGAATATACGATGGAACCATATCAATCAGCCTATCTCTTATTTTGTCAAAGCTTTAAAATCACTGGCATTCCCAGTTCCCATATACTCAGCAAACTGTTTGTCACTGGACTCTGGGACGGTGTGGAACCTTCCCTGAACCACCAGGATTGTTCATTGGGACTTCTCAATAGAAAACTGCGATGCTATTGCTAAGTGTAGACAGCTAGGAGTTATATCCCATCAAACCCGAAACCATTCAATGTCCATTTTAAAAAGTTTCCAAATCGTTTTCCTGTTCCAGTACTTAGGCAAGTGGTACGAAGCAGAGAAATACTTCGCGATCTTCCAACTAGGAGGGAAGTGCGTGACAGCTGACTACTCAGAGAAAGACAACGGAGTCATCAACGTGCTTAACAAACAGCTGAGCAGTTTGTAAGTATTCTGACATTTAGAAACATAAGCCTATGACAAACGTGATCATGCAGCGCAGTAGCAATCTTCATTCTCTTGCCCTTATCCCATTTATTTGGGGTCGGCGCAGTATGTCTTCTTCTTCCATTCATCCCTTTCAGAGCAGTAGCAATGTAAGCTAAATAAAACAGAATGCCAACTGACTCTCTTCTCAGTCAATTTAGGTGATGGGCTGACTTGTCAGTCATTATCATTAGAGTAACACATAATTTTATTACAAAAATTTTAATGCCCCTCAAAATTTGTTAGAATTGACGAATTGACATTAACAACACAGGATATGGGTGTGTGAATTTGTGTAAGTAAGTAGGTATACAGATTGACTACCTTTACGTTCGATCTATGTATTTTGACCAATATGCACGGATAGACGACGACGTACGATTTGGTATGGTTGGACATGGTTGATAGCACATTGATCAAAAAAACATCCAACGTGACGCACGACACGAGTTAAATACAACCCCACGGCTAGTCCTTACCTTTTGTAACTTTAAATGAGCTTTAACACAAGGCCAGAAGGTGCTCCAGGTCTGGCCTGTGTGGTAGACCGTATATCGTGAAATAAAAAGGCTGACTCGAAATTTAAATACTTAACTGATGATGTATTTTTGTTTTATTTTGTAATAATTCATGGCAGCAAAATTACAGTCACTATCAAAAAACCCAAACTCAGGGAGAGGGGAAAGAACCGTGCAAAATCATGAACCATCTATGAAAATGCCTAGAAAATGCCTCAACCACCGGTGGATTTTCTAGTTATTTACATAATTATCCTAGCGTGACCCTGCTACAAAGATACCATATTAAAAATAACTAGCTCCACAAACAACTTGAACTAGTATAGCTCCTTAGATAAAATATACTAGATTACTAGCATCTAGCATTAACCATAATCTTTCCACATTCCAGCACCGGTATCCAGTCTGTGATCCAAGGCGAAGCTACCCAGGTAAGCCGGTCGGACGAGGGGAAGCTCTCGGTTCGATTCCCGGCCATGCCCATCAACTTCCCGGCCCCGTACTGGGTAGTGGACACTGATTATGATAGTTATGCTGTCGTGTGGGGATGTAACGACTTCGGCTTGTTCCATACGCGTAAGTATTGGTTTCTCGTTGGGTTGGTAGCTACTTAGATAATAAGTGGTATTCTAAGTTGTATGCTGGACTGGGAGCGTTAATAAACAGAATATACTTAATGTACCAACAGCTTATTTCCTGCACATAAGTAAGTAAAGTAGGCATAGGTAGGTACTTCAAAAGACTAAAGGATCTGATGGTTTAAGAATATTATTAAAACCCTTCACAAAAGATATAAATAACGAACATTATCGGAAATACTTGCTCGTAAAAAAAAACTGATATGGCACAAAAAAATTACATATGTCATTCCAATATTTGACTTATAATTAAAAATAGCACTGTGACTGCAAAACCCTCAACAATATTGGACTTGATTTGACTCCTGAAAAAATATGTCATTTAAAATTGAGTAGTAGGTTCTCATCCTGATTGCCTTTTTCACATTTTTTTCACATCTGGCGTAATGAATTCCATTTTCAAAAATTCCAGGTAACGCTTGGATCCTGACGAGAGAGAGGAACCCTCCACTCTCCGTGATGGAGAAGGCTTATCAAGCAAGTGACAGGAACAACATCAACCGGGCCTACTTCCTGAGGACCGACCAGAAGAATTGCCCTGATGACTACAACTAAGGAAGATTGTGGTATACAGGGAGTAAAAAAATGGCTGACCTAACTTCATGTAGACTAAACTGTATCTATGGATCTCGAAATCCGAAATAAAACATTTTTTATTTTTATTTTATTTATTTATTTTATTTAAGTTGAGAACCATGAACCTTCCCATGAAACTGAACAACCTTTCCCCAATACATGGAACATAAGCTGAAATATGAAAAAAGAATTTGGCCCTACCTTACAAGTGGTATCAGCGGCTCGAGTACGGGAGGGCCAAATTTTTATTCATATTTCGACCCATATTCCTTGGGGAAAGTTGTTCAGTTTCATGGGTAGGTTCACACCCCAAAGTTTGGTCAGCTATTTTTTTTACTCCCTGTATAAAGGGCGATGCGATGATAATGGGTGTGTACCGAAAACTGAAAGGGATTGCTCAGTCAACGTAACTGAACAACTTTCACAAAGTTTTTTTTTTCGGGAACACCGCCCCTTACATCCCGTATAAGGTTATAGAAGAGTTATAGAGAATTTAGAAAATAAAATAATCAAAGATGATAGTTGTAAAGAAAGATTGATAAAAGGTGAAGAATGAGAACAAATATATGAGATTAGGAGATAGAATAAATTAAGACGAAGTAGTAATTATATGAAATTCATAAAAAAAAGCAAAATCAGAATTATATATACGTGATTGCCCAGTAATTTTATAAGATATGAACTATGTACTTAACTTAAAATATCTAGCTCATGTTACATTTATTTGCATTTATTAAACTATAAGTAAGATCATGGCCATTTTCATGACCTTGCGTCTAAGTATAGCTTATGAGAATGGACATGACATTTTAAATAAACAAATTACGTTAAAAAACTAGTTTATATCCTACTAATGCCACAATGGCCAAGACTCAAGATCCAACGGAACCAAGATTTAACTAAAATAAAACCATAATCTCTCATTTTGTGAGAACAGAAAGGGACAACACTACAGATAAACTAATTTAATCCTGTCAAATCAAGAATCTATCGACCAGTCGTGTTATTGACCAAATTCCTTTGAATTTTTAGAACGAATCGTAACCAACAGGATCAAAATTAATTCGTCTATGGTGCCGTCCTTTTCTGTTCTCTCAAGACAGAAAATAACAGGTATGGTTTTATTTAGGTGTGTTTGTTTTGGAATCGGCACCAAAGTAATATCTAACTGAAGACACAATAATATGGAACCTAAATAAAACACAAAACTTCATAACGATAATGTATTTTAGACAAATCTATCTACTTACAACTTAAATAAATTAAAGCCTTCACAACTTTTGCTTACTGGACCAATTAATTATTATTATATTAACATTCAGATCAAAATATAAAATGAAATACAAAACAAAGAACAAATTTTACAAAAATGTTAAGTCGATCAGGCACTAACGAAATGTTATATCGACAAGACATAATGATCAAGCAAGACATTAGAAACAAAAACATACAAAAACATAAGAAATAACACAGAAATACAGGAAAAAATTGCTTTAGAACGTAGAGTTAATGCTAACAAGAAGAATGACACACAAATTAATTACTGTGAACTAGGAATAATGAAAATCAGAAATTGCTATTTATTTTATATGTCTGTCGCTATATTTACACAGTCGTGACTCCAAATTTTTGCAAGTTTTAATTACAAAATAAATTTTACATACATTTAATGAGCAGACTTGATGATGATACTTCATCAGTGCTTTGGAATTCCCGACTGATTACCCCTAAACTTCTACCATTTCTTCCTGTATTCCACATTTGTTAAGTGGGCGTACTGTCATTTGAGTGCCAACTTTTCCGGTGTTCATTGATTGCTTCATCATAGCTTGGTGGAGGAGCTTTTACAATTCCATCGCTGCTTTTGGTCTTCGGCTTTGCAGCAGCGAGGCGATCCTCCTCAGCTTCTTCGGGAATGGAATCCCGGCGACGACTGAATGCATCGTACTCTAGCAGAGCTGGTTGAGAGATGTTGTTGCGCTGCGTGAGTTTAGGTGCGCTGTTGGCCAGCTAAAAGTAAATGGTATGAGTATAAAATATATTTTATTTTATTTTATTTTTATTTAATAGGTACACCAACGACACAGTCGTACATAAAATCATACACAAAAAATAACACAGGCCTTAAACTCTACGAATGCGTCACTTATAGGCGTACACAACATTCGATGGGAATATTTTGTACGATAATTTAGACAAAAATAAATTTAGAAAACATTAACCAAAAGATATTAATATTTTCCACGATAGTAGCTAAACAGATGCGGAATTGAAACCAGGCGTGGCAAGTATGACAGCAACGAGTGTGTCCCTTGTCCAGAAGTGGACTAATGTAACGTAACGATGCATTTATAATAATAGAGCAAGGTTCAGTACCTACAAAAATTTCAAAATTCTTCTTGATAGAAATAGTGTTTTACCTTATACGGATGCGGTCTTGGACTTGACAAAGCAGGATTGGATATATGACTCTTTCCTTGTTGATGACCGATCTCGAGGGTCGAGCGGAGAAGGTGGACCTTCGAAGCAGAACCCTGAGGGGTCTTCGGTGAGATCTCGATGTTGGAGCAGCGGCGCTGGCTGTTACTGCCGCTGCGGCTGCGACATAGCTCGTTTATGTCGCCTTGGGATAGCTGGAAAGATTGGTTTTAGTATCAACGAATACATTTGTAAGAACATCTTCTGATCTATCTTTGTAAGAATCACTAAAATGTGACGACAAGTTCAGAATCACCTTTTATGATACGTCTATCAAGATGATTCCGTACTTCGCAGGTCTCAGTGGCTGTCTCTCAATGTGGTTGTAAGTAAACGATGCCATACCTATAGGTAGGCGGTTTATAAACTTTGATTCCAGAGTTCATCGTATCTTTCGACTCGACATAATACCTACCACTCGATTGAAGAAGAAGCCGATAAGTATGATGAGTTTAAGATCCTGATAATGAAATGATAAGACTACGAGACAGATATCGCAAGAGGTGTTTACTTTTTATTTGAGGAACATAAATCACATTAAACTTTTAGTCCTCAGACCTTCAAGACAAAGTAAAAAAAATCTTATTTATGACCACTATTATCATTGCGCAAGTGTTTGCCAAATAGAATAGAGCGTAATTTTTCTGACTTTCTGCTTTTCAAATATAATAATTAATTTGTTTTTATAGTACCTTCCAGAATTCCTTAGAGACTAAGAGTAATGGTTGAAGAAGCAATGTGCATTAACATTCTTCTTCTGTCTAGAATTTTCCAATCTGTTACTTGTCTACGTCTACGTCTGCTTTCCGGATTCATCTACTACACTTCGTCGCCCCGTCTTCGTCAACCAGACATACTCTTTCATGTCCGCCCTCACTACGTTCAGCCAGCGCTTCTTTTAAAGCCATGTTTATTTTATTATGACGCAGGAGTTGTACCTTATACTGTACTTATTACATTAATCTGCTCAGAGAGACTCTGGTAATGAGTTAGCTAGTGCACCAAGTGGGCTTATCCGCTAGTGATCTACTGATAGCGTATCTCGGTGAGGTCCCTACGTCTACTACATACTTCTGACTGACGAATCATGACAGCCTGAGACATCATCTTCATTTGTCTGCTCTCCGTTTTCTGCAATAATAGAATATAAAAATACGGTACGCATGTACTCCAGGCTGGTCATGTTGATCTTCGTCAGTCAGAAGTAATGTAGTAGACCGTAGAGGACTCAACCGAGATACGCTATCAGATCAGATCCATGTAGCGGAAAGCCTCCCTGGTGCCAACATTAGCTTCAATTCAACATACCAGTATCCCTCTCTGAAGATTATCTTGTAATCAACGTACCAGTATCAGGGTCCGTGCAACTCCTGCGTCCATACTCCAGGCTGGTCATATTAATCTTCCTCAGCCAGAAGTAGTGAAGTAGACCGTAGAGGACTCCGCCGAGGAAGGCTATTAGACCCATGTAGCGGAAAGCCTCTCTGGTGCCAAGAGAGGCAATAAGGAAACCGCCGCCAAAACTGCCGCTGCCTCTGCCTGGAATAACAACATTAAGTATCACACATAATTATCAGAGCAGTCCTTTTCCTCTCCTTATTGAGTCGGTTTTCGAGTCGAACTACGACCTGACGAATCCTGGTGTCAGAGTTTTTAAAACCGGCTAGTAACGCTTACTACTAGGCCTTTGACATGGTTTGTGTAACGGCCACTATCGAAGATAGCGACCGGAACCGAGGCTTAACGTGCCCTTCGAAACACGGAATCCTTCTTTTTTTTTCGAAAAATTAAAAGATTCAGCCTGCAATGGTCCGTAACAAAAGGGATAAATCTCACAAAGTGATAAATTGACAGACCTCCGGATTTGGAGGCTAACTCAGATCACTAAACCACGGAGGCAGTACTATTCATTGTGAAATTCTAATTTCTGATAAGCTGGCTGTCAGACAGGGAATAAGATAGGTATTTCATGGAGTTGATGCTGCGTGTGGTGTCATGCCAGAATACCTACCATCCCTTCTGAAGGAAGAGAAGAAAGAAATTTTTCACTCACCAAGACTGAAATGCGCCATCCCTAGTACTCCAATCAGGGTTGCCAGTAGACTCTTTGGAGCCAACATGGCGCAGTAGGTAGCCGCTGCCACCCACATCAGGTGCACAGAGAGAGACTCCATCGCCTCGAACGGGAAACACCACCAGGAGTTTCTGGAACAAGATAAATGATATATGCCACATCTGATTGCTTTAGATGCGAAACTTAATATAAGTGTTTTCTTATGTTTTGCGTAAGTGAATGGTACTATTCCAACAAACTGCCCGCAGCAGCAGCAAACTGCAGCAGCTAACTGTAACAGTTGTTATACACGAAAAACTGTAATTACGATGATCGCTGTGACAGATGCAATTCCTAAGGTAAACAAACGAAAATGCATCTGTTACAGCGATCCTTTTACCGTTATTCGTGTATAACCTGCTGCTGCTGCGTGCAGTCCAACTTGGAATAGTACCTTGAAAGATTCTACTAGAATGGAAGGGGAAAACACGGATTTTACTAGCAGCTTCTCTATATCTCTATCTTCTCTGCCAGAAATACTGTAAAAATTAAAGGAACCGCGAGAGCCGACATCCTACGTGGAAACGACATAAAATAAACCTTTGACGCTCTGCCTGGCACTTAAAGAATATATGCGTCATAGATAGGTAAAATATATGTATTATGATAATAATCCAGTTTATCTCTCTTGCCAATAACTAAACACTGTTGTTAATGCGATCGATACAATAGTTATCTTTGTATCTCAACTATTTGACTGTATCATCAGTATATTTATAACATCAAAAGCAATTTATTTGTTATTAGGTATTTTTTGTAATTTCATCCAAATTCAGATCCAATAATTTGGATGAAAGTTATAACGTAATATAAATATTATAATATCTAAACAATTTGTCCAAAAAGTATATAATAGTTTTTGAATCTGATAATTGCGCACTATTCTTTCCCAAAAATATCGTCGAATTTCCATTTCCTTGAAAATAGATCCGCTTTAAGTCCTAGTAACGCGCAAATAAACATTTGCCTCGGTAAGGCCACCCACACACGAGTAGTTAATGCTGTAAACGAGGAGTTGCGCTCATAAACTTGACAATGCTCTTATAGGCGTGATTCCCGTAAATGGACATTTAATTCTGACTGATGGCCACTGCCACTTGCAAAGACTTGGTCGAGGAATTGCTTATTTAAGGAAATGGTGATGTTGATGGTGGTATCTTTTTAGGTAAATAAAAGTAGGATACCTATGCTTTTGAATCTAGTCCAGACCATGTATTTATTGCCAATGGTATGTGTTCCCCTAGAAGCCAAAAAACGCGCTAACTTGCCTTGTAGAGCCTACAATCAGCAATCTGATACTGCTAATACTTAATAACATATTAACGTAAAGACTCAATCAATCGGATGTTGTTCTAAAGGTTGTCGAAGTGAGAGGATTTCATTTATATACTGGAAATTGCAAAACGGAAATCCATCGTCACGTTGCTATTGCGAAAAAGACAATTCCTAGCAAAGCTATGGAATGTAAGGACAGTTTCATACAATTTTATACTTAATGTCCAGAAATATTAAACAATGTCCTAAAAGCAACTAGATATTTTTCCTTATTTAGCTGTAATATTTTATTTCACTTATTATTTCTTAACATACTTAACTTAAATGATAAATACCATTCATATGAATATGTACGCAGAAGTAAGAATACGTAACGCGAGCGAAGGGAGCTCGACTTCTCACGAAAATAAACACGCAAACACAGGAGAGCATACTCAATCCATAGCGGTTAATAACTACAATAGGTAGGATTACTCGCGTTAATTCGTTGAACTTCATAGTCAATTTTGCTACTTTCTTGATCGGTGGCGTGCCCAAAATATTCTGTCGCGTGCCACCGATGGCACGCGTGCGCCAATGGTTCGCCATCCCTGACCTGGTTTGAAAATAATGATAAATTGTTTATATTTAATTTTATTGGGTCAAATATTAGCATTTTCTTGATATTTCATTCATCTGTCGGAACTAGGACCGTTTGCAAACACTCTTCATCGGTTTTGTTAGATTTAGTCAAACACTTCAAGTAACCAGACATCTCTACAATAAATAGTACTATGATCCACATAAATACAAGTAGGTACATATAAAAATAATCAAGTAATATAATAACTACTAGAAAATTATATAATTATCAGCTTCTGTTTTCAAATATCTTTATTAGTAGACACATTATCATAAATACCGAATGAATAATTTTAGTTTGTTACTTATCTAATCATGTAATAACGTTATGCATCTGAATCCCAAGCCCAACACACAATAGAGAGACGATGATAATAATAGCAGAGGTGCAACAACAACTTAGTCAATAATTGGTTTTGGTCTGAATAAAGATCAAGAAAATACAGTTCGAATTTAAAAGATTATTCTGGAGACCTACTTAATGCACCCACTGATGCTACCGCAATGACTCAGGACCACACATTAGTCTAAGACTTATCTAATTTTAATCAAATAACTATGTAATCTAAGTAGCAACATGATGTGCAGTTATAGCATTGGAGCAAAAAACAGAATTTAAATATTTATTAGTTGCTTCAATTTTTAGAGTCAAGAATTAACAATAACCAACAAAAGAAATGATAATTCTTAAAAACTTCTTAATTATACTCATATTAAGTAGTAGAAAAACAAAATAATGTCACACGAAACATAATGATAAAATATACTCACTCAATGAAAGAGTAGCTAACCAGCCAGGCCACGTAGGAGAAGAAGGCGACGATGATGACGTTGACGTGGCCGATCTTCGCGGTGATGGCATCGGCGCCATCCAGGAACGGGATAAAATATACTCACTCAATGAAAGAGTAGCCGACCAGCCTGGCGGCGTGGGAGAAGAAGGCGACGATGATGACGTTGACGTGACCGATCTTCGCGGTGATGGCATCGGCGCCATACAGGAACGGGATGCTGCTCAAAGTGCCCACAGTGACAGTGATTCCTGATTGTATACAAAATATAATTTAAGAAAATACTGTGAAATCACAAATTTTCGTTTATCAAACATTTTTGACAGTCCTATTTATCGTACAAAATAAATAGGAAAAGAAAGATCGCGTATCTGTCAAATGACCAACAACAATACATTGTTCAAACATATATAACAGTTATTAAAATTGCCTCTTCCACTCTCTCCCACACCACTCTACGTAATCACAGATGTTTTCAAAGCCAAGGAGTTGCGTGGGGCATACACGAGATCTAGATGAAGACAGTCATCTTCCTGGATACGAGATAAGAACTTTACTAAAGGAATAGGAAAGATTTAACCTAGACTGAGGAATCTCTGTTCGCAATTTAGATAGACAATGTAAGTGGCTGTAAATGACTGAATGCATCTAACATTACAATGTCAAGGACTATTGCTGTGATATGAGCAACTTTGTATATATGTATAAGTTGTGCAAAGATATAAAATTGAGCTTATTGATATAACTAATACTGTTCGAGACGATTATGCAAAAGAGATCAAGAGTACATAATGAATAATCTTACCCAATAAGAAATTAGGTGCTCCTAATTCCTTCAAATACAGGAAAAGATAAGATTCGATGAATCCCCAAAAATTGCCCAACGCAAACAGGAAAAATATGAAAATGATTATGTGGGGCATTTTGATTATGTTGACCAAATCGTGCAGTAAGTTATCAGCAGGTAGCTTCGCTCCAAGCGGCATGACAGCCACTGTGACAGCTGATATGAGGAGCAAGACATCGTACGTGTAGAATGCAGCCGAGTAATCGGTGTAACCTGCAATCAACAACCTGATGTAAACATCTTGTAACGCCGCCGTATTGACAAAAGATAGCGGAGGGATAGGTACGTACCGACTTGTTTACTCCTCATATCTATAAGCATGCCAGTTATGGGAGAGAATATCGCCATTCCGATACTGGAAAATAACCTCTCCCTTCCGAAATCCCCTCCGTACTGTTGGATCATTGTGAGCGCTATAGGATCCATGATGGTGACGCCAGCAGACAGCATGATGGTACCCATGAATCTCATGAAGAAGTAAATGTAGAAGGTTTTGTCATCGCTCTCTTTATAATCCGGTGGGCAAATATCAGGACCGCCTCTCCTGTAATACGTTGATTATTAGAATTTTGAAACTGCCGACTTTGGCAACAGTAGGTTCATATAAGCTGAATAATACTTATCAAATACATCGTTTATATACAACGTGACGTCAAAGCAATAAAAGGAACCAGACACAACTGAACATTTTGAAAATAAACGTCGTCACCTAAATTCACATTTCTGCATCATACAGGTAAAGGAAGCCAGTCTCTCCTTAGAGAGCTTTGTCATATTGTGCAGTTTGACCATCCCTCCGCATCTCAAATCTTCTTTGTCTAGAGCTGATACATTTATTCCTTGAGCTGTTAGAAGTTTCTCCCCAAATCTTGATCTGAAATCGGTGACTGTCTCGTTTTCATCCTGCGAATAAATTCATCATAAATCTTATATTTATTTGTTTCGTCTTTGATAACAATTGCGCATGTAGTAGGTAATATCTGAAAGTATCTTTGTTTAAATACTAGGTAGCATAACCTTTCATAAACAAATCAAATAATGGGTGATCAGTTTATGGTGGTGATAGACGTTATTATTATTGACGAAACAGGTTTGTTTTTGAGCTTCAGTGTGCATGTTGCATGTAAGTGAGCCTTTGGTTGCCTTTCCTTTGACTTTGAGTTGAATAGATAGTAACTCTGATACTTTGTGGGATTAAGTGGCTAACCTAAATTTTTTTTATAATTCCTACTTACATCAAGTAATATTTATCGATCGATCAAATAAACCTGTTTTAAAAACATAGTAATATACTGCGTTATTTTTACTCGTCAAATATTTGCTGTTACTTACTTGATAAAATTACTGCATTATCGTACAATAATTCTGAGATAAAATTATCAATACAACAACTTACTCGTTCCATTTCTATTCCTAGTTGTTCTTTAGGCTCTCCTAGAAGGTCGTGAATTTCTAGTAAGAAGTAAGCGGAATCATTGAATTCTTCTTCTTCATCCTCTGCTGACGAGCTGCAAGAAATAATAATTATTTGTAGTAATCGTACATCTAATAGTACCTAATAAGTACGCCAAAATATATATCTGCAAATAATCATGCCCATGAAACCGTAGACGTATCAGTTTTGGAGGCCCACTCGTAACTTTTATCATGTTTTATTACGGTTATAAACGTAATTTTAAATTTTCAATGTATTTTCACAACTGAATGAAAAGAAACAGGTTGCATTGCTGTTGTTTATCGCTGTATTTTCGAAGTTTAAGAAGTGATTCTGCTCCATCTCTTAAATACCTATGCTATTCGTTTTGGTTCTCAAAAGAAATCAGCTGTTAGATATTACGAGCTCCGAGGTCAATATGTTTTTTTGTTTCTTCTTTTCTTTTCTACTACTATGATTGTCCCTATAAATCACTATTTAAATAATGTTAAAGTATTAGCAGTGTCTTCCTTCTAATATTTTAAATTTTCAGGAAACAACAAAGAAAATATTCGTAAACATGTGTAATATTTACGTAGATTACTCATTATCAACATTGTTGTGTGAGCTTAGACAAAATTTATTGTGTTATGATGATATGCTACAAACTACCTATACACTATGTCGAATGTTGTCACGCAATTTTTGCGCTTTAGTTTGTTTGGAAATTGCTTTGTACAAGATTTAATTTTTTAATTTATAACTTCAGCCCAACGGTTGATAAAACAATTAATATTGCGGACATAATATGGATACCTAATGCCGATTGCTTAGGTACAGAAAACTTACTTGGTCTGCAAATTAGGCGGCTTGATCTTGTGACTGATGTGGATGTCTATATCATCAATGTCATCATCAGGGTTGGTCTCGTTCAACGGGGAGTCGGTCTGGGCGAAGTTGGTGCAGTGGTCCACGCAGCGGTCTAGGACGAAGTCCACTCGCTCGTCCTCATCAGGGCATTCTCGGCTGGGGCAAGGGCTCCACCAGATCTATATAATGAATTTTTAGTAATTTTATTTTAATAATCTCTCCGCTTCGCATTGCAAATATCTGCGTTGCTGTTATGCTAGAGCTGATGATCAGTGACGTACATTTTTGGGATGCAAATTCGTAGATTTGCGATTCGCTCATAAGCTAACCAGAAAGAAATTATTTGGCTTTGGCATCTAAGTCCTGTCTGAACAAAGACAAAGAAAGTCCGGATTAGGTCCTCCTTTAAGAATTAAGCAAAAAATCGCATCTAATTTAGTTTTCTTATGGGAAGAATTTTTCATAACTGTTGTACTTAGAACAAAATTGACTAAATATTAGTTTATCTGAACGAAATATAAAAAGTACCTATGACTTGTCTGTCTGATAGATATGATTATGTCCTCGAACGCGATATACGAGTCGGGGAAAGTTGAACATCATACATATATAGATAAAAATTGGATAATCCTTCCTAAAGCATTGACCGATGATGATGAGATACTTACAAGCGATATAGTGCCCGATAATCAAAACTAGGTAGGTAGTTATGTACGTACAGTGCACTCTCATAAAGAACTTTCAATCAGCTGATATTTAGTATAGGGAAATTTCTGTGTTATCACCAGTGCCTCGGGTACCTTAGAGTTAGTTTAGCGGACTCTAATAAAATTACTCCCTAGGTAGATAACTATATAGATGTTACATGATGTACCTACTAGCTAGACAAAAGATAAGTACTTAGGTAAGGTGTAATCGCAAAGTATGTCAATGTCCCTTACGATAGTCTAATCGAGAGGGGATTCGGGATGCTATTATGCCATTTATTTCCATCTGAGGGAGGGCCTTGACCATACATTTATGACCAGTGTTTTGACAACCATCAACAATTTAGGACCATTAGTTATTAGACTTAAGTGAATGGGCGTTACAAACACTAAGGGTAAGGACCAAGATTATGCATAATTTTGGCGTTATTTCCTTGACTAATTCAAATTTATGGACGTTATGACACTGCTTAATCCGCCCTGGGGCCGGATGAAGACGATTTTCAAATTCTTTGCTAGGTTGGTTCGTAATCGCAGGAATCAGTTGTCTGGGGTTTCGAAAGGAATCTATTAATAAGTGGGATACCTCAATGACGTCGGTGAACGGATGCCTCATTACATACGCGGACGGCATCACCCCCGGAGTCTCCTGGTGCGGGATCAACAACAGCGAATGGTGGAACGCGGCGTTCAGGATCAACGCCGTGATCACCACGGGCTTGTACTCCCCGAAACGGTCCACCAGAAACCCTAAAACGTTTAGCTCGTTTCAAACAAACACTTTTAAAGAATGTTTTGGCTTGAGATATCTTTAACTAATTATTGAGGCTTACCTGTAATGGGCGGGCTGAGAAAAGTCGTGAACGGCAACGCTAGATACACAAACGAAATTTCTGGCACTGTCAATCCTATGCTCTGCATGTGTATCGTCAAGTACGGGAGAAGAGAAGCTGTTGCGCCGTACATCACAAAGAGTGTCACTTTTAGCATAATAAGGTTCGGATTGATGTGCATTGCCGCCATGAGCCTGCGCGCGCGACCCTGCGGCTCCTCACTCTCCCCGTCCATCGTATCGTCGTCCTCACTGTTCTTCTTTGAAACATCATCTAAAGACTTGGCCATCTCACTCACTATCACATACCGGGATGTTTATTCGCGGGCCGTGTCTTATCGACTGACGCTCGGATCGGCGGCACAGGCTGTGTCGTTTCAACGACTATTTGTTTAAGTATAGAGTCGATTTAAGGAGCCGTCGATATGGCCAGGGAGGGTCCCGAGTACTCCCGAGCTGGCGGACGACTGAGCCGGATCCTGTCGGTCGGGACGTCGCGGTCGGCACACCAATTTACAAATAATAGCAAATTACCTTCGTTTAAGAAGTGTCACGGCGACTGGTGGGGATGCTAAATCGAAGCGAAGACCTTGTGGATAATGACCGGGGTCGGAGGATTTGCGCCTCTAGTTCCCGATGAGGACGGCTTGCGAATTACTCCAGTTCCTTGGTGCGACCTGCTAGCTGCTGGGTGCTCTACATGTAAGTAATTTACTCTTGCTATTTCTCTATCATCATGTCCAAGAAAATATCATGGTTCTCTTCTGACTATATCCAAATAAAGAAAATAAATAGTCAAATAATTTCCTCGTTTCGAAAGACACTTAATATAGTTCTTATTAGGATGAAATTTGGCTCTATCTATCGTTATCAATGTTTGTGAAGGCTCTCTTATATCGTTTTATTCTCACTGAATACAGAATAGGTAACTCTGATTTCTTTATAATTTCTTATTATTTCTAACATGAAAACATGTAAAGTTAAAAGTAAAAATGTTATGGAGACCTTTGCGCCGGGATCGGCCAGGGGTGGACCATTTGATTAGGATAAGTTTAGTTACAGCATGGAGCAATATAATATTTTATTATTTTGTAACTTGTCATGTTTTTATAACATGATGGTTTAATTAGGTAGGTACAGGTACCTACCAACTCTAAAATATAGATAAGTCTTAAGTCCGTGTAAAAAACAAAATAGAAAAAATATCCAAATAACAAAAATAACCTGAATTTCTAAACTTAATGATATAATAAATATTTCTCATATTAAATGCAATAACGTGGCAATAACACTATCGTATGTCTGAAACATCCTACACGCAAAATACCTCAAAGCACTAAACGTCTCATACCATCATCTTCAAAAAATCATAGTTACGCCGTTACGCCGGCCAATCGCTAAAGCATTTTTTTATTATTAGATCTTTACCATGATTAATTACTAATTATTTACCCAAAAAATAATAATAATAATCAATCAGACTGATGGATGACTACAAAAAAGTTTTCGGGACGAATAATTTTTCCCAAAGTTTATTAACAAATTCGTAACTTTTTTAAAGAAAGTAAGATCCTGTATTATTAAGTAAAAACGTAAAATCAAAGGTATTTATATGAAGCGCCATCTATAAGAATTAGTACGAACTAATGAAATGATACAGCGCCATCTCTTATCAAGTAGCGAAACAAAATAAAATAAGGTTCTTTTTAGTTCACGTACTAGTTGGACATAACAGGTAATACTAGCTTGGCTTACGCCATCTGTTGATGAGTAGATGCAATGATACCTTCAAAAGTTTTGTGTATTATTTTATGATGTTTGTTTGTAATCAACATAATTATTAAATTAAATTAAATATTCTTGTACATTTATCGAAATTATTTACCTTCAGCTTTCAAATACAATTTATTATTTCATGACATTACAAAACGTGCTATTTAATATTTTGCAAATCACATTAGAACATTAAGTTATATAAGTTGTTATACAAAATAATTTCCATACCCATTTCCTCACATTTCGGGCTTATTTTATTTTCTCCATGATGATGTTATTTTTAGAACATTTTTACTAGCGCCATCTATCGTAGATATTTGTAACCTTTCGACAGTTCTAGATTGTCTATAGTCACTGCAAATTGTCAACCATAATGCATTGCGCATAAATGGCCGCCATGTTGCTGCCGTCTGAAAGATGTTCGCAACTCTCTGTGTTTACTAATGAATTTTAAGACTTTAAATAGGTAAATTACTGTGTTTGTGAAATTGTGAGTGTAAAATGGTTTTATATTTCGTATGTTGTTGTTACTAAAAAGTCTGTCAAATGTCTCTAAAGCCAATAAACAGTGAAATTTTCTTTAGATAGTCATTCGATTCGGACGGCATAATGGCTGACAATCTGATTCAAAAGTCACATAAAACTAGTGAGAAAAACAAGTATAACAACGTCGTTCACCGCACAACAAGTGAATCTCTTCGGCTGAACGAGTCGGACAAGGGAGTGACTCACCCGATGAGTCTCCAGGCCGCCCATAACCCAAGGAAAATATCTTCGTTTCAGATCACCAGTGTCAGTGAGACGGGACGAGACGGCTCTCGGGTGAGCACTGATGCTGGCGAAGACTCCGCCGATGATCTAGACGAATCTCATACCGACGACATCTCGAGGGTGACGGACATAGAGAATGAGACACCGAGTTACTCTGAAGACACCTTCTCGAAAGACGATGTGTTCTATAACGCGTCGAGTGCGTCGCTAGGCTGTGCACCCGTCATCCCGACCAGCTCCCAGTACGGGCTCGCCATCGTTGGCCAGGATACCGCCGCCAACCAGATAGGAGGAGCAGTGCCAAATAGTAATAATTCGGAAGTGAGTGACATGCATGTCAGTGTTACAAACGCCGGAACGGGTAGCATTATAAATCTCATAGGAAATGCTAAGCCGCAGGAAGGGATGAAAGAAATACAAGAACATGTTAGGAATGAACGGTTTAAAGTTGTGAAAATAGAAAGCACGGAACCATTTCGTAGGGGCCGATGGATGTGTATGGATTACTTGGATCATACGACAACTCAACCAAATGCACCTTTAACATTGAACAACAATTTGGATGCAACTGAGACAAACACATTGCAAGCGCCGGACAGTGGTGTAGTGATCAATGATAGTCAACATGATGAAATGTGTAATGATCTGACAAATAAAGGGCCTAAAGATATGCAAGGAAATGCTCCGACAGTGCAGCAGTTAGATCAGGCTTTGCAGAAACACTTCCCGATGGCCTCCCCAGGGCAGTCACTGACTCAACCAATCAATGTTGTGCAACAACAACAGATGCCAGTCACCCAGTCAGTGTCTGTGCAGTCACCACCCTTAGAGATGCCGCAACAGATGCAAAATCAAAATATTCAAACTAACCAACAAGTTGCACAAAGTATGACACACATCACAATGCAAAATGCACCACAAAACCACCCTCAGCAACAACAACAGCAAGTGCAACAAATACCACAAAGTTTTCCTCAACATCAGCTGCAACAGGTCATTGCCCAGTCACAGGGTATGGCTATGCAGCAGATACCTATGCACCAGCAAATGCCGCAGCAGATGCAACAGATACCAAACCAGCAGATGCAGCAAATTAACCAACACATCCCTCAGGCGCAGATGCCTAACATGCAGCAAATGCAACAACAAATACCTCAGATGCAGGCAATGAATAACCAAGCACAGATGCCTCAGGTGCCCAATCAACAACCCCAGATGCAGCAGATGCCAATGCAGCAAATGCAGGGTCAACCTAATCCACAGCAATTGCATCAAATGCAAGGGCAGATCCCCAATATGGGCCAAAGTCATCATCTCCAGGGTCAGCAGCCGATGACTCAGCAACCACAATTGCAACATTTGCCTAGTCAAGCTCAGATTCAAGCCTTACAGAATCAACAGATACCAAATCATATGCAGCAGATGCAGATGCCAACGCAGTTGCCTAACCAACAAATACCACAGATGCATCAAATGCAGGCTCAGCCGCAACAGTCTGTGGTACCTGGCATGCATCCACAAATGCAGCAACAAGGAATGCCAGTACAGCAACAATACAACCAAGCTGTTAACCAACAGAACACTGCACAGCCTATGATCAATACCAATATTCAATCTACACAGCAAACGATGGTACAGCCACAACATAATGTGCCTCAGTACCACACTCAGCCATCACAGATGCAACAGGGTCAAACTTTACCCCAAGAGGTGCTCTCAAACATTGTAACATCACAGCAAGGTGCAACTTTACCTTCTAATCTTCAGCCAATGGTCAGTCAGTCTCAGCAAGGCTCGACATTGCCAGCAAATCTCCAAATGAGCCAACAGCAAGCTCCCACTGTTCACTCAATGGCTCCCCAGCAAGGAAATGTGCCTCAGGGCAATATGCAAATGATGTCCGCTCCTCAGAACATGCAGATGACTCTAGACGGGAATCAGCCTAGTATGCAGATACCCGCCTCAGATCAGATATACATGCAGCAGGCGAATGTTCCACAACAAATGCCTGTGCAGCAGCATATGGCTCAACAGAATATGATGCCTCAACAAGTGAGCGGGCAGACTGGATTGGGTGGAGTTCAATATGTGGCGAACCAGGCGGTGCCACAGATGACCCACCAGAACATTCCGATGTCAATGCAACAGAACATGCCGGTGGGTATGGGCGGTGGAGTCCACGCAAATGTAGTGCAGTCCCAGACGAGCATGGGGCTCGGTTATGGAGGTGTTGTGCCGGTGATGTCGCAGAGTAGTGTCGCGCCGGTAGAAGCTACTGTGTCCGGAACTAACTCTCCGGTAGTGTCTTTGCCGGTCAGTTCTACGGCTTACGTGACGAGCGCGCAGCCTGGCCACGAGAGCCAGGGCTTCGGTAGTCCGGTTAGTGGAGTGGTGTCTCATGGGATCAGTGGCTCCGCAGTGAGCAATGTGAATGTGAATGTGAATGAAGGTGGTGGTGCGGAGGTGCCCCCGGATGCCTTGCAGGCTGGAGATACCGGGGATGGAAAGGAGGAGTCGCAGCCGGCTCAAGCCCCGGAGGATGAAAGGTGAGTCTTTTATATTATTTCGTAGAATTTCTGCTATGATTCTGTTACACTTGCGTCTACTGTAATTTTAGTTACATTTCCTGTCTTTTTATTTTAAAACAATATTTTAATTTTTAGGTTATTTATTACTTTTTATTATACTAGCCTAAACTGTTTTACTACTGGGCAAGTGCCTCCCTTTTGTTTTTTGAAGCATTTAATATGAATATGAAAAAAACAATTTTCTCAAATAAAAAACTTGATCAAAGATAAAGATAAGGTTCTGTAACTTGTACAATAAATTAAATTAATTTTAATTGTAGTTATTAAACAAGAGTAATTATAATTAAGCTGTGATGTAGAAAAGCAAAGAGATTACAAAACCATAATCCCGCTAAAGGGAAGAAACATTTTATAACAAACAAAACAAACATTCTTGAATTTGTTTTGTCACCTAAATTAAAATTTTCTTCCAACTTTTTGGTTTTTATTGATATTGCTAAGGCTCGCCCTAGTAATATGAGTATTTTTTATTGCTAATTTAGTACCCATCACCGGAATCCGACGCCAAACAGCTTGCTGTGTTCCGTCGGTGCGTGAGAATGCCAGTGCCTTAACAGGCATCCTCTGGGTTTGCTCGCTCTATCGTCGACTCTCTCATGGTCATCCCTGACCTAGTGTCTAGAGTCAAGAGCCAACCCATTCCGAATATAAAATAAAAATAAAAACCCATAATGTTTTTATTGTTTTTATTTACTGACTGACTGACTCATTTTAGGTAAGTCTTGTTTTTATAGTTTTTTTTTTTAAAGTTGATAGATTTCAGTGTTTGTTTGTCATCAGTACCTACTGAGCTGATTAATAGTAAGATCCCAGTAAAACTTATTTTTGCTTTTTGAATATGATTAGATTCTTTTTTATATTTATTACTGCATTTTGGTCATTGTATTTAATTAACAAATATTATTGTATATAATTTAATTATAATTACTAGCCATTTTTAATTTTGGGCGCAAGTTTGAGGGAATATTTTTTTCAAACCCCATATAAATGCCTATAGTATCCGGTATACTATACATACATGATTTGATTACATTGCATTGACTTAGTTTGCAGTAGGTAGATTGTCGAATTTTAAACACATTTTCCATAGGGAAAGATTTTCTTACTCACAGCAAATTCTACAAAACTAAGTACATATTTTTGGCAAACTACATACAATTTCTTTACATTGCATCGAAATGTGCTGTAGTTTATGCAATTTTGGGCACAGGTTCCTTTGGGAAAGTTTTTCTTTAATTTTTTGCTAATTCTACAACCACATATTTTTTTGGCAAACCCCTATAGGCAAGCCCATACAAATCCCTATACACATCATTGCATCAGCGTTTTAAGAATGCGCCAACGTCTATCTCTGCGCGGCCTATTCTTGACTGGCGTTATTCTTAGTTCACCCTACAACACCAGAGTCGACGACACCACAATAGAGTCTGCCGCGCATATACCGAGTCTATTTGCAAAAATAACTCGTCCGTAGACAATGGTTGGTGTTTTCGTTGCATTTAGCGCAGCCTTATTCTGGATTCTGGTGCGCACGCGTTTCCGCTTCGAGTTCGGAATTCGGAAGTGCCGAAAGGAATGATACGGCTAATACGAACGTGTACATAAAGCATAAAGTAACGTAGGTTCGATACAACATAAAATAAATTAGATCCGTTGATTTCTTAAATTCTTTACAAAGTCATTTTTATTTAGCAATTTACCACGCGTATTTTACCCAGTTTAATACATTAATTTCCAGAGCAGCTTAATTTGCAATAAAGCTCCATTCATTATCAAATGACTATGTATTGGGTAAAAAAATATATTTATTAACAGCAAAATTCCCTTCTTTAACTCTATATTAGACAAACTTGTCATCGCTATCAGGCAGGACCCATATCGATGCATTTCCGATCACAACAGAATAGGGTGTCATTCTGCGCGCGGAATCTCAAGTCCCTTTGATGATGTTTATTTGCGCGCTTCGTCCTGCGACATAAATAGATGGTTGACACGTACGGTGCATGGTGCGCGGTGGTATGCCGTCGAGTGACTCATGCGCAGCACTAGCTGTGGCTGGCTGTAAAAGAGAGTTCCTAATTCGAATTTTTGGTGGCCAGTAAGTAGCTGCTCCGGTTTTAAAACTAAACAGATCTCTTTCTCACCTTCTAAAATGAAAAAAAAATAGGTGTTTGACATGTCCGGTGCTTGGTGCGTGGTGGTATGCCGTCGAGTGACTCATGCGCAGCACTAGCTGTGGCTGGCTGTAAAAGAGAGTTCCTAATTTGAATTTTTGGTGGCCAGTAAGTAGCTGCTCCGGTTTTAAAACTAAACAGTTCTCTTTCTACATATAATCACGCCTTTATCCCTAATGGGGTAGGCAGAGCGTGAACGACCTAAACAAAGGTCGTTCCGCCACGTTTGACAAGTTTTGAAGGTTATTCCAGGTTGAGCTGTATATTGGTGAAATGCCCGCTACGGCTTTGTTGGAATTTAAAATTAAAATTCAAGTAGGTTTTGGAACACCCTATACCATATATATTATGGTCGTTGTATGGTCGCGCTCGCGCCGGTATGCCATCTAGTGACTCATGCGCAGCTCTGGTCTAAGTCGTAGTTGTCTGGAAAAGAGAGTACATACATTTTTCGATTATTTTGTGGCCAGTAAAACTACCGATTATATTTTTCTTAATTTCTAACAAACATGGTCTTCTTGTATGCGTCAGTAGCAAGTTCAATGACCTTCCTACTAGAGCATGGGAAATTGGATTCCTTAAAAACCTTCTTTTTTTAAATATGTGGATTGACACGTTGTGAATGGTGCTCACTGCTCTTCTGTCGAATTACTTATTTATTTTCTTCTACAGATTTGAGCCCTAATTTTATGCACAGAGCCTTTCTAATATTGATAATTTGCTATCATTGAAATAAAACACTAAAAATAAAGGACAATGGGCAAAAGTGGTAATATAAGACTTGTAGGAAATGAAAGTAAATACTTGGCATATAATATATAAGTATATATATTTTTATAATTATGTATAATTCGGGACAAGTATTATCAAAATCCTTCCCGGGATTTTTTTTGTTATTGTCACTTTTTTATCATCGGGACGGATTTTGATAAAACTTGTCCCGAATCATATGCCAAGTATTTACTTTCATTTCCTACAAGTCTTATCAGTGTAGCATCTTGGACCACGTTCCATACATTTTTGCCCATTGTCCTTTGCAAGAACTTTGGTCATGCATCTTTTGATTATTTATTAATGTTCTACCAATGTGCAGTGCACGTTAGAAGACAAGACTACTTATTTAGTTGTGCACTTATTTCAAACTAATTTACAAGATTTTCTCCAACCTGACTGCTGTAGTGTAGCCGCTATTCGCCAATTAAGTTTAGTAATGAAATTAATATGCAAATGCGTAATCATAAAATTCCTCACTGTCTTGTGAATCAAATTTTATAGATTTCTAACTGTTTAGTTATAAATCGCATTTTTAACTACTTTAACTTGAACCGTATTCATAGCAAATAGAGATGAAGTTCGAATGGTTCTGTGCAAAGGTGTCAAAGACAATTATTCTGTTACAAAAAATTTAGTCACGTAAAAAGCTAAATTCACGTTTTTATAATCCTCAAATTACGAGCCAGCCCCTGTAGCATGTAGCCGCGATAAGGCATTTTTATCACATGTACCTATCTATCAAATTGTATGGAAATTGGCAGACAGATTCGATATATCTGTTATCGCGCGGCGGCATGGTACGGGGGCAGCATGTTTGAGGCGCCTCATTCACTTCTTAGTTTTTCTATCCACGTTCCTAGCTACTATAGTATCCAGTACTAAGCTATCTTGGATCTATCACTTGCCGATTCATTGCGCGTTACCGCAAGCTCCGGCGCCTATACGTCAGCCAGGAAACTGAGTAGCAGGCCGAAGGTCAGGTAACCTGATGCCTCCACTCGCTCCTGACTGACTGGCTTCGTCTCATGCATCATTTGCTGGTATATAGTGGTTTCGATACGGTGCGTTAATGGTGTGGAGTGTTCCTTGCATGTATTCTCATTCTTCAGTGAGTTGTGTTTCTGTACAATATTAGAACATTAACTAATATGCACGCATACATAACATTATAGTTGCTTGTGCGGACTGTACTACAAGACAGGGACATAAATGTTGCACAGCTACCCTTGGAAAGAAGGAATAGAATTGTACAAGTGTCATGGGGTTCTACAAAAAAGTCGAAGATTTAGGCAATATTAATGGCCTCGTACTGTAACATTCATATTAAAAGATTGTAACTAAGTCTGGATCGTTCTCCCGATGCAAAAACTCGGGTTTAACCGAACTTGGGCATTCCACTGCTTTTTTATTACGTGTAACTAAAGATTCTTCGAGTTTTTTCAATAGTCCATTGTCTAAACGTGATGTTTTTGAACTCCCTGTCCATTCATGGAATCGACGTATGAAGTCGTGTGCCGCGCGTATTGAAGCGATTCTCCGACCATTTTATGTCACTGTCCGTACCATGGAAATATTCTAAGGTATATTTACAGCGAGTCTGGTCAATAATTCCGTTGTTTTCGTACTTGCTAATTAATTCGACGCTAACAACTCGCGTAGGTGGGCTTTTAGCGAGATGAAAAAAGAATAATTTTCATTTGACAAAGTAAACACGAAAAATGTTACTTAGTAATTCATTCCTGGATATCAGATAAATTCAATCGTGAATTTTACCGCTCGGTGACGTAGCCGGCCAGACGCGACTGTTTAAATACCTTCTTGATTGCAGTTGACAATTCTGCGCGCACGCATACTCAATTCGCAGCCGCTCAGCGGTCGGTTAGCGTGCTTATATTGGTGAAAGTGGATGCACAAAATGCCGTCTTGGCTCCGTTCTCAGCAACTGGCATTCGCAGATTGTCAAACATTGAAATGTTGTTTTACACATCATTAATAGCGTGTTTTGCAGTTGAATTAAAAAAATATAATAACAGAAGAAACTAACGCGTGAACGCCAATTACAGGGCGTGGGTGCGTTTGACGTCACAGATAACACAATACAGCTGAATTTCATGAAACTGATAGGTGCGCTGCACTTGCGTAAATAGAGTGATAAGTTGATGAAGTCACCTGATTTTACGACGCTAAAATCACAGAATTGCACAACGCATATTTTCATATACCCTACTATAGTATATTTATATCACGACTGCCGGTTTGCCATATGTATGTAAACGTACCTTCACGCGCATTGTCTCAGTTTGCGTGAGTTCGCCATAGTAAACCTGTAGTTACGGACAAAAGCACACGTCTCTGTACGCACCACTAACAAGTATAGCCGAGCGGCAGTCGTGAGATTAATAATATATTATAATAAATCCGGTTTGTTTCACTGTGGCCCTTTGAATGATAATGCGCATATCGCTAGTTTGTTGTCAAACAAACAGCTGTGGGCCGACGGTGCGTGACGGAGCGGCGCCGGGCAAGGACGTCCAAGGCTCAAAAAAACGCTGCGATCACTGACGTGCTGTCTGACTGAATCTTTACTCAGGTTGCTTGGCTGATTAGCAAAAAGGCGGTTCTCTTTTTAAAAAAAGAACCCGGCTATGGTAGGATAAACTTGCTCATTGATGAAGATATAAGCGCCCTGTAATTCAATATACTTTGCGTCCTGACCCCGTAGCATGTAGCATGCGCAATAAGGATATATTGCATCTATCTGTCAAATCTACGAATAAATGATCGAACTCCCATACAATTTGACAGATATATGTATGTGATAAAATGGCTATCGCGGTTGCATGCTATTGTATGATGTAATGTAGTATGGTCCAATGTAGGCTGGTTTTAGTACCACGTGTTAAGCTCTAACCCGCCAAACTTGACCCTTGACTTGTCTCGCCAAAGTGATAAGTTTAACTGGAATGTAGATGCATAGAGCAGGCAAATTAGCAGTAGTTCCTTCAAAAGAACTTGTAAAAGATCTATATACCGACGAATAAATCAAAGAGCTTACAGTGGCCCGCTTGACGCATACAAATAAATCCTGTGCCTATAAAAAAAGTTGATATAAAACAGTAATTATAAACCAATTGATAGAGAGTCCTTGATCTTTATTGACCTCTTTATTTAATGTGTTTTTATAAGTGTTAATTATCTACAAATAACCAATAAGTACTTCAACTCGGCTCCGATTCAGTTCGTCGACTGATAATATTATTGATGGCCTGAATACAGTTCTGTGATCAGAAAATCATTATCGATGTTGATAACGTTTTATTGATACGAACTGCGTCCTTTGTCTTAAAAAAAAAAGATTGTTACAATACATTAATGCTCAAGAGTTCAGTGCGCAGTAACAGACCGCTAAAAGTAGACCGTGGTTGGTAATGAGAAAGGAACCGTGTTGTAATACGTATAAAGCCCATAATAATAAGTACACGTCAGAGTGCGCAACAAAGATAACTCTGGTCAGAATGATACACAATTTTTTGGCTTCCACATCAATTAGTCGAATTCTGTTGGATGCTTATGTTTGACCGGTTTCGTGCAAATAAACTAATTATCTGGTTAAGAAGGCGATGAGTTGAGGATCTCTCGCGCATTCCTTAGATGCTTCCACGCAATATTGCCAACGACCTTCGCTCAACTACCTAAAACACTAAATTCACAAATTAGACGTTCAGTTCTTCCATTATGCTATAAACTAAACAAATTGTGCTATAAATAAAAAAAATCTAGATAGTGTTTTCTGATAAATTTCTGGTTGTAAATGACGCCATTCTTTTTGCATAATTTAGCCGCGCTCATCTCACAAGACGATGCGAAAACGTGCGATCAGACTTATCGTTCTTTGTCAAATATTGAATCGATATTCCTAATCGATAATATAAACCAATGCAGAGATCCGGAATTTATTACAAGACTCTATTTTCGAACGACATAATGCTACAGAATTTAATTGTACTGATACCACAGACACAACAGAGAAATGCAATAAGAATGCCATCTATTTTTACCCGTGTCCGTACAGAAATACACTGTGTTGTTAATGTTATCACGTTGTTCGGGAACACTTTGAGGTTCAAGAGACCGATAATAGGATCTGTGTCCAGTCCACAGAATAATAATTGTACCATTGGAAACTGCATCATGCGTGTTTGACCTCCGTACCCGCACGATATTTCTAATAATACACTGTTTATCTCGCTTTGTCTTCGGAAACGCACTCATTGGTAGTGAAATCCCCTTATCGCAAAATGTCCACGACTGGTTTCATAGCGACATAATCTTAATCTGAAATGCTAATTGACACTCGATCGTATTTCAGTCAAAGCCATGCCATGATCAGATCAGAGTCTCACTTCGAAAGAATAACGCGATATTCTAGACGCGATGAAAGTGTAGAAAGCTGTTACGAGGAACTGCATCTTAAGCATCAGCATCAGCTAAGATTCATTCACCCAATTCGCATCTATCATGAAACGTCAATATCATCGTGACGTGACATGACGGCGTATTGTTTTCTGCTTTCAGAAAAACAATAGCACTGACGGATTCATAGCCAT
>JARACY010004275.1:0-27768 GCA_029255725.1 Scrobipalpa atriplicella | reverse complement strand
TTAACAATTTCGGATTAGAGGTATTTTTGTCTATCAACAGTATATTATAATCACAGAAGTGTATGGATTTAGTACCTAAAAATTGTTTCATTGTCATTTTTATTAATTAATTTTTTTAAAGCACTTGAGATTTTACAAAAAAAAATATGCATAGGTACCTAATTTTAGATGGAATTTTGCAGTTGTCATAACATGATGTTAGTAAAAAGTGTACAACGTTCAATTCTGGCTTAATTAATAATTTAATTATTATTATTTTAATTATTACGATGACTTCAGAAGGCTTTACATTTTTTTTTTACTTTTTTTTTTTAGCCTTCTTTACAGTCAACTAAGTCTATCATAATTCATGTAAATGTTGGCCACGAGAATTTATTAATTTTATACACCACTGCACGTTAACCTGGCTATTATATGTCAAGAAACATACCCTTAAAGCAGGACACTATTCCCTAGGGATTTAAAGTTGTACTGAATTCCTTAATGCACCAAGGGTTATTATGAGATTTGAATTTGGAATGTCAAGTGAATTTCAAAGAAAATAATTTTCTGAAGAAAAAAAAAGTGCTTGCTACACTGACCATCAGCGCCCCCCGGCGAGTGTAAAAAGGCTGTATGACTAATTAACTGTATGTGCTCTTTGCTTTGTGTAAAAAAATTAACAAATAAAGAATACGCGGTTTGTTTTTGTTACTGTACTCTTTGGTTATTGCTACAGGTAAGATTTTCCTTCTTTGATTTTGACTTTCATTCCGTAAATTATCGAGTAAAATTAATATTTTGACTCCAGAAAATACTACGACTAGTATTGACTATAGCTATATTTTGCTATAAGTCGAATATTTGAAATACGAATAAATATGAACAATTGCCTTTTTGGAAAAATATGTTGTGGATTGTGGTGTGGAGTGTGAACGGATCTGTTACTTATGGTATGTTTCCGATATTTACCCATAAATTTTACATGCTATAGTATATTTATGAGCTTTATTATCTTACAGGCGTCCACCGCCGTATATGCAGTAGGTGTATAAAGCATAGTATGCTCCTCGGGAATAAAAGTGTCTTCGCCTTGGGCAGGCTTGAATCCCTCGCTACATTCAGGATTCTTGTTATAAATCCCTCGCTTCGCTCAGGAATTAAATATTTAATCCCCTCGCTACGCTCGGGAATTAATCCTAGAATCCTTCATTCCGCTCAGGATTCAATATGCTGCCCGTGACGTTAGACACTGCTTTATTCCCTTGATGCATAATATACTATTAATTCATTTGTAAGTAAAGCTTCGACATTCTGTGCTAAGTGGGCAAAACATGTTAGAAAGTGTTTTTTTCTAGAAATACTGTTTTAAAAAGTCAATTAAAGTTACTGAAAAGTGACCAACTTTTACACGTTAGAAGCGACTCTTATATTAATTAAGCTAAGATAGCATACATGCATTATAATAGCACATTACTATAAGCTAAACAATGATTTCGTGTTAGTTTTTTTATTTAATTTCAATTCAAATGTATTAACCTTCTTTTAAGAACACATTTAAAACATAACAGGCACCAGTTGATAAGATAACAAATAAGATATCGCAAATATTTTATTCTTACCCAAACTCCATACTGAAATTATTATTAGATGATTCATCAAGGTTATCAAGTTAAGTAAAATAGGCAAGAAATTAATTTGCTATAGGTAGGTACGATTATTTATATAATAATTTTTAAATAATAAGCAAATACAAAGTAATACAAACCTTTAACAAGATTATCTCTACTCATATTTTTGCTGGCGTTCTATAATTTATTTTAAATACTTCTATTCATCATAATTATACTAAACAAATTTCGGAATGTGAGGTATTTGGTGCGAATTGATCACGAGAAAATATTACAATAAATTGTATATCAGTCAAATTTGATTTTTTTCCTAAAACTATTGCTTCACCTGATGTAGAATCACAACACTATTGCCGTATTTTACGTGTTGATTGCTTATTTATTATTACTTGGCAGAATAAGAAACCTATATTTATATAATATCTACCAGATTTTACAAATCTTGATAAAAACACTAATATTTTAGGAGATAAAAAATAATCTGGGCAATCCAAGTAGTTTTTTTAATTTTCTGAGTGATGTAAATAGTGCAGTGAGGGTAGGTGTAGGTATACATACTATTTTCTTATTCTGCCCTAATTATTGACCTAAGGTCTAAATCTAGATTATTTATTATAGATTACAAGACTTTAATTATTATAGATAATAATAATGATAATGACACTAGACCTAGGGATGTTGTTTTAATTTATAAAAACTGGTAAGTATTTTTTTTATTTCTTTAAAATTCATACTCAAGAAAAAATATCAGAAGATCGTGATCTAAAATGAAAATACATACAGGTAAAAAAAAAACCTTCATTTCAAATTATTCATGTTGACTGATGAATAAAAAAAATCACGTGTTATTTATTTTTTTGTAAAGATAAGAAACATTCAAAACAATCTCTAAAGTGCGTTATTAACTTGTTCATTCGCTACGTTATACATAGGCGGTTGGAGATTCTTTAGGCTCGGGAGTAAGTCAATAATTTACTCATCCAATGAACTTTAAAATAAGTATTATTATTTTCATTAGAGCAAGTATCATTAACATTGGAACAGGTACTATATTTTTATTTTTTTTATTTCATCAGATTTCCCTAAAATAGTCTTATTTGAATACCTACAGATTTCTTTCGTAACAAAAACGACTTACTCTCAAAATCATCAATTTTTGGGCAGTGGTTTCAAAATATCAGTCTTTTAGGTTTGATTCATCTTAGAGGCGATTTGCATTGAGATCATTTTTTTTATATTTTCCTTTTTTTTTCATTTCTACATAATACTTTTAAATATAATACGTTAAATACTCTTAAGAAAAATATTATAAATAGTTGAAGATTTAAGTTAAAAAGCCTTAAAAGAAAAGAGGAATTTAGAAATTTATGAGATAACATGTGAATTAAGCCTTTAGAATGCCCAAATATAATTAATTAAAACAACTATTATATTACAAGCTTGGACCTTATGACTATTAATTGAAAATAGTAAGTAAAAAAATATTGTAAAAATGCTCAACAACAATCACCCTGTAACTTTTTATTTTTTTATAAAATTAATCAATAGAGGAGGGTTCGCTTTCTTTTAATTTTTACAATAATATTATTCTTTACTGTGAATAAGTCAAATAAATATTTTTTAGAGCAAAGAATTATTATTATTATGTAGTTTTGTGTATAGTTTATTGTAAATGGTATCTTAATTTTATTGAGTTTTGAAATTACAAGAAAGCGAAGAGACTAGGTTTCTACTTATTTCCTACATCCAGGTAAAGATTGGATTTATTAAAAAATGAACACATTTTTTACGGCACTTGTCCAAATGGCAGTGACATTTTGAGCACCTTGGCGATTTTTTTGGAACATAAAATGATTTTTCAACAATATGGCAGATATGTAAAAAAAATATTATGCAATTAAACTTTAATTTAATTAAATTGGTGTAAAAAGGTACAAAATTAACTATCGAGATCAAAATGTTAATAATTTGGAAGTAAGCATGTAAATGTGATAGATAAACAAAAAACATGAAGAAATAAGTTTTAAGTCAAGTTTAAATAAATGATCCAAATATTAAATATTGATTATTAATTAGCGATCATAATTTGGATAATTTATTTTCTTACATTATTCATGTCTCATTTAATTTTCTTTGCCAAGTTAATGAATCATAAATTTAAAATAACTTTTGGATTTATAACATTAAAAATTTATTGTTTCAAAAAATAATTATGCAGATGTTTTTTTGTTTAAACTAAAATGGAAAATAACAAAGAAAAACAGAGACATGCAAACATGCATTAAAATTATTACACTATTTTATAAGTTAGTTTGGTACTCATTCAAATATTTAGCAATTTAAATTATAATTATACTGAAAAAATTTACATTATAAATCAAGTAATCAAAATCTATTACCAATACCAACTTACAAAATATCTTTACAATGAACTTATTCTAATATTTCGGTCAATTTTTGTCTTTTCTCAATGTGTTCTGGGTCGGAACAGTGAGCCATCAGCACAGACTCTCCGGTTATGTTATTTTCGAAGCAAAGTGAGCAAGCATACACGGCATCACCAAAACAAACAATTTTATTATCATCTCGGTACATCTTCATTGGGTTCAAAACCGTACTCGGTTGGATCTCTTTGCCAGCTGCAACACATTTCTTTATGTACGCAGTTTTGTACAGAAAATGAATTTTTTCACAGTGGAATTGACTCAAAATGTGCTTGAGAAGACCGTTTTCTTCATATTCGGTGACCTTGCATGATGGGCAATGGAAAGTTATAGTACTTTTGGTTTCAAAATCTTCATTCAATGTTTCACATTTCATTTGAATACTATGAGCTTGGACATAAAATGTTATACGCTCAATGGCAGCCTTTTGAAGCAATGTGTTGTACAAGCTGGTGTCTTGGAAGCTGTTGTAGCTGATCACTTGGTCCAGGGATTCGGAGTACGCAGTCAATGTGGACGTGTCAAGACTGAAATTTCCAATTGATGAAGTTATAGACATTGAGCGGTCATCATATTTCATTTTCAGCCCAGAATCAGTTTGTGATGGGGATTCTTCATGGCATCTGCATATGCATTTATCAGATTCATCTAAACTCGGGTCGGTTTCATTAATGAGTTCGGACCCCATTGCAAACAGTTTCAGCATAGCCTCACGGATGTCAGGGAAATCGTAGTACTTCAATTTCTTTTTGTTGTTCATTCGTAGTTTGCGTTGTGGTTTCTTTGCTTCGATAACCTCATAAGTGATGCTTCTAAGCATTTTTCGCTTGTTGCTTGCTGCAATATTTCCTTGATTTATTAAATATGAGTTGACAAAATTGTTCAGTTTTTGCTGGATTGATTGTAGTTGATTTTTGAGTTTAGCTTTGGAAAGTGAGTCTTCTTTTTCCATAATGATATTCCAGGATCCAGTGGGACTGGCTCTGCGGTTGATGTTATCAATGTATGTCACATCTCCCAGCATTTTTGGTATATTAGAAACATCAGTGTCTGGCAGTGTAGTGACAAAAGATTTGGAATTGAATATTTTAGATACTTCAATATGAAACTGGAATTCGGCAAGTAATTTTTCAAGCAAACCTTCCATTTTTTCGAATTTCATTTGATAATTTAAAAGTAAAGTGACACGGTCCTCTTCATTTTTGTCAACTTCGACGTCAGCAAAAGACTCCGGTGTGGCAGACGGTACCAATTGATGAATTGCTTCATAGCTAACTTCGCATTCTGTACTGACTTTCCTACACATTTTGATACTTCCTTTATCATTAGATTCGAGGGATATATCATCATCATCTTCAGACAATGATTCTATATCAAAGTTTTCTTCTTCAAATGATGAATGATCGGAATCTAATTCGAAGAACTTGCTGAAGTCAAATTGTTTCATTCTCTCACTGAAAGCCTCCGAGCTCTTACACTCCAGTAGGACATGTTTAGGGGTATTTTCTACACTGTCTCGGTTCAATGTCTCATCAAAAGATTGGTTAGCCTTATTGATGTCAAGTTTTAATTTTTTTGATTTTTTCTTCTCTTTCTTATTGGATTTATCAAAACTGATGGCAAGCAGGTCTGTGTCTGATAAAGAATTTTTCTTCGCGCTTATTTTTTTCACAGTTTCGGAATGTTTTTTACTAGTAGAACATTCCATGGAATTTTGTATGGAAGTGGAGTCAGGTTCAGTGCACTCAAAATTAATAATTTCTGTATCTCCAGCGTCTAAACGAGTTTTTGGTGGTTGTATATGTGTATCTAGGTCACGCTGAGGATTCGAAGCGCTATTTTCATCTTCGCCTGGTTTCTTAAAATAGCCAATATTTGAGATGATTTTCCTAAATGCAAATGCCATTGTTTACTGAAATCCTCTTTGCGAGGAACGAAGATGATCCTTTTACGCTTCCAAATCGTTGTTATATCTTCACTGCGGATAATATACAAAAGATATCAGCGAAATATTTAAAGCTAACAAAGAAAAGTAGTCAACTAATTAGTAATAAGTATTTTACCTGATTAGCGATGCATGGAAACAGCAACAGACACTTTGGATAGATATGACTTCATTTTTGTTAAGTATTTTAGGGGTTTAATTCAAATTTACCTTCAAACTTCGGAAAAATTGCACAAAATTAAATCGACAAAGATTGCGATTGACAGACAACAAACACAACACAAAACACGATGATTGCAATGCAATAAAATAGAAATGTATTAAGGCCCCGGACACGGTCAAACGGTTTGATTCAAACACGTAAATTTTGGTTTGACTCAAACCGTTTTGATCGTTTACGAAGGTGGTTTGAACGGTTTGTCAATCATTTACGGGTCTGAAGCAGTTTGATGATATTTCATAATTTTGTTGTGTTTGACGCGCCGTTTGATCATGTTCCGACGCGTTAGATCAAACTCGGCTTAGTTTTGCTTGGTTTTGCGTTGGATTTTGTAGAGTGAGCTTGTGTGTGGCGAGCAGTGAGCAGCAACATACCATTAGAGTCTGTGCGAAAAGAGAACAGGCATGGAATTTGAGGGCGCGCATTTGTATTTAATTAACTGTCGCTTGGTTGTGTGAGGATTATGTATGTCCAGGTCTTGAACAGTAGCCTTCTACATTAAATTTTGGAGGTTCTAGGTCAAAGACCTAGGCATTAGCCCACGCAACCAGCCGTGGGTTAATTAATACAAACTAGCGGCCCGCCCCGGCTTCGCACGGGTAAAATTTAATATCATAAACAAAACATCAAAAATAATTCATTTATCCTCGGAGGATAATACCGGAGATATTTTCATTTATCATGTAGTCCCTATACACATTTTTAGGAAAAAATAATCTATGTGTAAGTACCTACCACTGTTTGCATTGATATACTTTGTCAGTTAATTTATTATACCTATTAGGTTTATAGTTTGTCTTCTGAAACGTTTTCAAGCAAAAAAATCACACACGCATGAACACACAGTGCGGCTGGCAAGAGCGCCGATCGGCCGGGGGGCGCGCGTCTCGCGTCATATTTTTCGATTTTACGTAAGTTTATACGCTTGATATCTTCTAAAGTATTGATCAAAAGTATAGAGTGTAAAGGACATAATAATCTACATTTAATGTCCAAGCCTAACAACATGTTTATTTGGATAAGATGTTCTTAAAATTGCTTCGTAAATAAGCCATTATTTATCGTAAAATGTAAAGGATTAAAAATGGTTATTGTGGGTTATCCCTAAGAGATAGACATATACCATCGCGGACCTTTTGTGTCGACCTTATTAAGGTGTACAATACTGTAGAGTCTGTTCGAAAAGAGAACAGGCATGGAATTTGAGGGCGCGCATTTGTAGGTATTTAATTAACTGTCGCTTGGTCATGTGAGGATTATGCCCAAGTCTTTAAAAGTAACCTTCTACATTAAAATTTGGAGGTTTTAGGTTAGGTTAGGTTAGGTTAGGCATAAACGCCACGCAACCAGCCGTGGGATAGTTAATACAAATGTGTGCCCTCCGATTCTATGCCTGTTCTCTTTTCGAATAGACTCTAGTACATTATTTTAATCTATCTCGTAGGGTTCAGCCAGCGTTTGCAATGTAAGCGCAAAAAAATTAGTTTATTTACGACATCACATTAGAAACCTCTAAAATTATTTGTCAATTATGCATGTATTATACACATAAACCTTCCCCTTGAATCACTCTATCTATTAAAAAACACCGCATCCAGATCCGTTGCGTAGTTTTAAAGATTTAAGCATACAGACATACATACAGACAGCAGGGAGCGACTTTGTTTTATACTATGTAGTGATAGTGATGTGCGCCCTCCAATTCTATGCCTGTTCTCTTTTCGCACAGACTCTACATATCATTATTTGGACCATTTTTTTTTCTTTTCTTTTTTTTTCTCTCTTTTTATGCAGGACATTAAGGGGCACGGACAGGGTTAAACGGTTTGACTCAAACCCCATGTTTGATGAAACCGTTTGAGCGGTTTGAACGGTTTGTCAAACCGGCACTGCGCAGTTTGGTTCGGTACGCCGTAGTAATAAGACGTTAATGTCCGGCATAAAAAGATAGAAAAAGAAAACAAAAAGAATTTGGTCCAAAGAATGATTGTAATGGTATGTTACTGCTCACTGTTCGTCACACACAAGCTCACGCAACAAAATACAACGCAAACCCAAGCAAAACTAAGCCCTGTTTGATCAAACGCGTCGGAACACGATCAAACGGCGCGTCAAACACAACAAAAATATGAAATTTCATCAAACGAGCTTCAAATACGTAAATGTTTGACAAACCGTTCAAACTAACTTGTAAACGATCAAATCGGTTTGAGTCAAACCAAAATTTACGTGTTTGATTTGACTCAAACCGTTTGATCGTGTCGGGCCCTCTTAAAATTTCATCAAACGAGCTTCAAACACGTAAATGTTTGACAAACCGATCAAACTAACTTGTAAACGATCAAATCGGTTTGAGTCAAACCAAAATTTACGTGTTTGAATCAAACCGTTTGATCGTGTCGGGGCCCCTTTAGTACGACAGCAGCGTACCGAAGCGAACCAAACTGCGCAGTGCTAGTTGGTTTGACAAACCGTTCAAACCGCTCAAACGGTTTCATCAAACACGTAAGGTTTGAGTCAAACCGTTTGACCGTGTCCGGGCCCCTTTAGATTGGTGCCGTTTGGTGCGTACAAACGTCAATAAAGTGTTACCACATCAACAAAGCTTTTTTCCCCAAAATAGAAAATCGATCGATTTGTCTCTGCTTCTCTCCGAAACAGAACTGTGCGCCCTCAAACCTACCTCTTTTTTGACAAGTGAGAGTTTTGCGCGGGAATCGTAACGAATCACACTTAGGACGAGTTTCTAGCTTTCTAATTTAGTTTTTCGCGGCTATTATTGTGATAGTGTAGTGGGATTAGCATAATAATGTGCCGGTTGTGAAAGACAATGTGGTGAAAGTGAGAAATGAGTACAGATCGCCTATATGGTTCGACTCGACACTCCCGCGTAAATCATCAGAGAGCATTCGATTGACGGGTACCACCCACACCCGCAATCTAATGAGTTCTAGGTTAGGTTAGGTTAGATTGGGGTTTTGCGCGGGGGGTATGAAAAATGACGGGCTTTGTTACTTGCTCTTATAAATTAGTTCCTTGCAGTGTTTGTTGTATTAATGTGGTGGATTTAACTATAATGATCTGCTGACGAGGTATAATTTGGCGGGAGTAAGACGCAAAGGGAGGCGCTAGGGCGCTACCGTACGATTCGGATTGTTATCTCCGCGCAAAAGTCTGTTGAGCATTGGAATGTGATTCACCGGCGCATTCTAATGACTTTTAGGTTAGCGTAGGTTAAGATTAGGTTAAGATGATGTGAAAAATCAGACGAGGCTGTATGGCTCTGTTCCTTTGCCTATCCTATAATGGATGAATGGAAAAAATAAAATAAAAAATTGACAAGTGAGTGACAAATTCGTCGATTCTGTTTTAGGTTATGTACGTCAGTGAACAGTTGAACACAAGAAATAATTTTAATTTATAATATGGTTTCTGAATAATTTTGTAAAAACGGAGCTTCCTGGCTACTTTTAGAGCAGTGATTTAGCGTTTACAATACAGAATAAACGTAAAAATGTTGTTCCGAAGGAGTTTAAAAACTTTCACATTTTATACTTCGCGTTATTTACTTAAGAATAATGGTTTGGGAGCCAGTTTTAGTAACTACAGAAGTGCAATTCCATTTTCAACCACCAAACCTGCGCTGAAGGACGAGAAGTAAGTAGTAAATTATAGTTTTTGAACATTGTACCTTGATTTTATCTAGGTAGGTATCAGCTGATTATCATGACCTTCATAACCATAAAAAAATTGGTATCTGTTTATCTGATTATAAGTGGTCGGGATTCGGTGGCAATTTTTAACGTTATTTACCTATTATTTATTAGCAAGGTAACTTGATATGAATATAGTTCCAAAGACAAATAAAAAAAAAACTTATAGTATGTTCCTATAAAATTGATAGGTTAGGTACCTCAAAAATTTAAATATTTGTCTCTTATTTTATTTATCCCATCCCATCTCATTTTATAAAAGTTAAGTGTTGAAAGGTGTTGAACATTACCATATTTACATACTGGGTGTAAGGGAAAGCATCCCGCAAACTGATAGGGGTTGCTCAGTCAAAGACAACTTTTACCACACAAAATGACCAGCTCAATCAGACAATTTGTACAGAAAAGCAAATATTTTTTTATTTCCTGAATAAATCCTTATACGGTGTCCCTTACTAAATCTTTATTTTTCATATATTTTCCAGGGCAGTAATTGTTGGACAAAAACAGAGAAGTTTTAACATGATTTCTTCCTTTTTACCTAAACCTAGTAAAAAGTAATCATTTAAAGTACCTAGTAATTTTGTAATGTAGGTTTTACTGTATCCAACTATACAATATTATTTTTTGCATTTAAAGAGCATGATAGTAGCTGTGAAAAGAGTATATTTAGATTATAATATTAATTAAACAAGTAGGTATCTCTAGACTCAAGTAGATTTGGCGGAGTAATATAGGTAATTGTGATTTGATAAGATAACTTGTGATAGTAGCTACATAAAATAGAGTACCTACTTAGTGAAAATGTAAATAAAAACGAATATTGTTGTTTCTGGGAAAACATATCTGAACTTCTTTTTTTTCAAGGTTTGTTTGGTTTTTATTTTATTTAATTAAGTTCTGTAGAATACTTGGTTATTCATGCAAGTAGTTAACTTGGACAATAATTTAATTTTTGTTTACTCATATCGAAATATTTTCATCTCATCATCATCAACAAAAAATTTCATTATTTCTCATAGTTATTTATGCTGACTTGATAGGTACTACATTATACATAATGATATGATTGATTTTTATCTTATCTTATCAATCACCCTATCATTTCTTCAATTCATACTGACAAAATAAAAATATACATTACTTCACTATGGTAAAGGAAAACATGATTACATATATTGCAGAATGCGTACTCTGTTCTTTTCTTTCATCATCAAAAATTGAATATAAATCATGTTATATGCAACATTTTCAAAAACCGACTCCATACAAACATTTTATCTTTTAACATACGCCTCTAGTTTCTAGTCCTAATTAAAAAATAAATGAAGCAGGGCAGCTAAGGATTTTCATACACTTTTTCCCACTTTCACCTCAAAAAGAGCACATTTCCCGCCTAAATTCAGTGAGGAAAAGGCCATTTTATTCTTGAGAGACCAAGTAGCTTTTTAATTTTATTAAATGAGGCAAAGGTATGTCATTTTTTGACACAACTTGTTTTTTTCTTTTTTTTATTTGGTCTCTTGGGGGTGCGTTCTGAAAATTGATGCAACCTAAAATTTTATTTTGTAGACTATTTTGTTACGTTTTACTGTCTTGTAAAGTATTAAATTTTAATGTTTAAATATATTATTATTGTTGTAATTAATTTGATTTGTATTAAAAAGATAAAATTAATAACATTACATGCTAATTTTAGAATAATTTTACGTCTGCTTAATTTATTTTTTAAGTGTTGTTGCAATTTCCGAACGCAACTTTTCCAATAAAAAAGTAATAATGGCATTTTCTCCTAATTTCACACCTCAATATTTTCTCACTGAAAGTGGGAAAAGTTGTATGTATCACACGAGAGCGAATTCATTTACATCTCGTGCTTTGAATCCTTCGGTGAGCTCAGGATACTATTTTTTTAATCACTCGCTACGCTCGTGATTCAATTTTAGTATCCTTCGCTACCTCAGGATTCAAAATCAGCACTCGCAGTAAAAACGAACTTCCCTCTCTTGTTGAACAAATAACTATTTCCTACCGCTAAAGCAGGGAAGAAAGTAAAATCCGTATATATTGTAGCCACCCGCATATTTGTTCGATTAGAATTACGTACCTACTTTCGCCCTTTTTACTAAAAGTAAGAACTAATGTACTTTCCGAACAGGTGAATTACCTATAAAGGTCACAAACGCTTGAAAAACAATCTAATGATAACGACAAATTTTATGAAATCTTATATTCTCACTATTAATTCGAAATACATGTCCAAAAGCTACATATAATGTCAATCATATATCATATTAAAAAGAATACAATCACATGTCAAAGTATCTTAAATTAACAAGTCAATAAATTATACTTATAAATCATAAGGGTCCTGCCGCCCCTCCCAGACCCCCTGCGCCCCCTTTCTTCCCCTTTGCCGGTTCTCCCGGCTTTCCCGGTTCTCCCGGCCCACCAGCACTAGGACCACCCCCTCCCCCCGCTCCTCCCGCCGCCCCGTGCGAACCCTCCCCCCCGTCTCCTCCTGCCCCACCGTTACCTCCCTCCCCTCCGCGCCCTCGCGAATCGGCGGGACCACCCGCCCCCGCGGCGCCTCCCACCCCACCAGTCGCTCCTACCCCCCCCTTCCCTCCCCGACCCCCGTGTCCTCCAGCTTGTCCGGGCCCTCCCACTGATCCCGCTGATCCCGCTTCTCCCGGCTGTCCCGGCGCTCCGTTCGCGCCGTCCGCTCCCGACGCTGCTCTCGGCACTGTCGTCTCTCCTGTCTCTCCTGTCCCTCCCGTCTCTCCTGTCCCTCCCGTCTCTCCTGTCCCTCCCGTCTCTCCTGTCCCTCCCGTCTCTCCTGTCCCTTCCGTCCCTTCCGGACATTCTGTCTTTTCTTTTTCTGTCTTTTTTTTAAGGATTGATCCAATGTTCTGGAATGATAGGTACAAACAAACAGCAATAAATAGTCACACAAAAGGCACTTTGACTTGGAGCTGATACTTTTTGGACGGAAAGTTAAGTATTATGAGTCTTACATTAAGCATATACGTTGGAATAAAACAGTTAAACATGAAAGTGTACAAAGAAACCACGTAATAGGGGTTTTTAATTTGCTCGTTTAAAAGAAAATTTCAGTTCCGAAATAGATGGCGTTGTGCGCAGCTAACGTTGTTTCATTTGGCGTTTTCGTTTCACGCAATGTGACAAATAAGATTTAGTGCAAAAATTTAAAGTTTAGAAGGCTTTCTTAGTGCTACTTTATTGAATAATGAACTATAGATAAGTAAAATACAGCTTTCGGATATGTAAAAAGATTGATATGACAAAATTAGAAAAGATATATATATAGTCAGTAGACCTCTCCGTGCAAAGAAACGTTATTTTAGCCAGTTTCAGGGCCCTCTGCAGGAACTCACAAGTATCGTTTAAATAACTCCCATTATTCTAAAATCCGTTAGATGGCGCGCGTTTCAAAATATGTAGAATAATAAGTTTTACGCATGATTTCGACCATTGTATATTTGCTTTGTGGTTAGCAATCTATCCTACATAATACTACAATGGACTGACTGGTGAAGATTTGTTGATTTAATATAATTATGGACTAAGAGCTACCATGCTGGACTGGGAGTGATAGAAAAACATGCATTTCCTCCCTGGCATGCTGTAAAAACCAGCTAAGGGATTCGAGGGTGGGCTGACAACCTGTCACTACAGCAATAATATACACAATCATCTGTAACCCTCAAAACTTGTCAGACGTGGCGGAACGACCATTGTTTAGGTCGTTCTCGCTCTGCCTACCCCATTAGGGATAAAGGCGTGATTTTATGTATGTATGTGACAGCTTGCTGTGTTCCGTCGTTGCGTGAGATGAGACTACCAGTGCCTTAACAGGCGTCTTCTGGGTTAGCTCGCTCCATCGTCGACTCTGTCATGGTCATCGCTGACCTTTGTGTCTAGAGTCAAGAAGGAGCTAACCCATTCCGAGTAAAAAATATAAGTATGAGCTTGAGCTAAGAGCAATAAAATAAAATACAAAGTTCCAGCTGCTTCTCTTCCATATTGTGTGATATTGTACCCATTCTTGTGTGGGTTAATGTACAGTACCTACACGCAGATTTCCTTAGTGTGCGTAAGCTTAGCATAGTAAACCTAGGCCCGTATTTGTAAACAGCTCTCAAGTGTGACAACGAGTTTGAGTTCGTATCAGAAATGTCATTTCAGTACAAAACGACCTGTCAAATCCATACTTAATATTGATCTCAATCTTGAGATCGCTTTATAAATACGAGCCCTAGTGTCACAGAATTAATATCTAGTGTTGTAGATCACCACATATATCACTAATACATAACGTAGTAACTTTTTTGCACCCGGCTTTTACGTGTGTTTAAAAATTTGCCTTCTCCATACAAAGGAAGAAGTAAAAATGTTTTGAGAAAGTTGTTTAATTTCGTAGTCTGAGTATCCTCCTGACTAAAATATAACATTCTCTGTTATTTTTTCCGAAAATTAAGATGTTACGCATGACTGACGACGCATCTGATTTCTCTGGTCGCGAGAGAGAGTCCCATCAATATTATTGAAGGAATAAAAAAAAAGTGCACTTATATTGCGCAAACACCCGTGCATATCGATATCGAAGCGCCCTCACTCGTTGAAAAATCATAACTCGCAAAATATAGACAAACAAACTTTGTTCTACTACCTACTTTCTTATCTTTCCGTCGATCGATTAATGTGTCTTCAGTGAATGGGAATTTTTTGGACGATACTTGTGAGTTCCTGCAGAGGGCGCTGAAACTGGCTAAAAACGTTGGAAAAGTCTATTGACTATTTATATCTTTTCTAATTTTGTCAAATCAATCATTTTACATCTCCAAAAGGTGTATTTTACTTATCTATAGTTCATTTATTCAATAAAACAGCACTAAGAAAGCCTTTCTAAACTATAAATTTTACACTAAAACTTATTTGTCACATTGCGTGAAACGAAAACGTCAAAACAACGTTATACGACCCGTCAAAATGTTAGGCGCGCACAACGCCATCTATTATTAAACTGAGAATTTTCTCCGGAATGAGCAAATTAAAAACCCCCATTATGATTTTTTGACTGATGAGGGCGCCACTTAGCTCAGGGTAGCCCCCCACTGAGATGGTAATTTAATCGTCTACTTACAATACGAAGCCGTATTGGTCCAATGCTTATCGCAGATGAAGGCTCGCAGAGCAACGTCAGTACAGCCACCTGAAAAAAAATCATGCATAGAGTCACACATGCATAGACTTAGAATATGGGTAGACCTTAGAGGGTAGACAGCTAGCAAGCGTGTCACCGAAAGGGATAGAAAATGTACTATGCGACCAAAACAATTAGGCGCATGATGTCCTCAAGCCGCTATATTCAGCAGCGCCCAATTTGTTATGGTCGCGTAGTTAGCAACTGAGTAGCTGACCTTGAAAAAACCGGCACGCGTTGGTCGCCAAAACAGAAAATAGTATAATTCTGTCTCGTTCTTTCACAAGATATAAGCATAAATCCTTCTTTTTCTTGTGTGAATGCGACAAATGCTATCATGCGGTCTATACTTTCTCTGTAACCCTCAAAACCATAACCTAACGGACATGTATACTAGGTAATCTGTGCTGTCAATGTCACCCACGCGCCAAAAGGTCCTTGTACGACTGTACACCTGTGTCCTTTAAGGACCTACAATCATGGAATTTAGAAAGAAGCAGTGTCTGATAGCACAATCAAAAGAAAAAATCCGAAAACTGTAAATTTGTTTTTAAATTTGTTAACCTTTTGGCGTAACCCCACGGCAGTTAAGAAGGTTGATTTCAAGATATGCAACCTTCGCCCGGCGTGGAGGTTACGTCAGTGGCCGCGGCAAAAATGTGCGCAAAACGCACATTTTATAAAAACTAAGCGTCGGATTAAAAAATGCTATGTACCAATTTTAGATACTAATCATAATACGGATAATTTCCCCGAAGGAACCGTGAAAGCGATGTAATAGTTTAGAAGGAATATCAAATTTACGGATAATAAATGACGGAGTTATGAGGTAACAAACATAAAAAAAATAATAATAAAACATTCAACCGAATTGAGAACCTCCTCCTTTGTTTTGGAGTCGTTTAAAAACAGCATACCTACCTATATTACCTACTTATTTATGAACTAGAATATTTTCAAATGTTGCAATTGTAGACCATTAACTAATTTCTTAGATTTATATTTTTTTACAATTTTCCATTGATTGGTTTAGGAGAAATATCCTTTTAAAAACAATCATTTGCCGGTAGGAATCCCCTTAAGGCAGGGGTAGGTAACCTTTTGAATGTCGCGCGCGGGCTAGATTAGCCGATTCTAAAGAAGTCGCGGACCGTATAAACATAGGCCATAAAGCAGCGATTACATTAATTACTCAAAACGGCAAGTCTAATCGCAGTAAGGAAGTAAGGGTCCTGATTAAGGGCGATCGTGCCGTCCCGACCATCCTACTTTCTGATTTCGGATGCGAATCGGGTAATGTAATCGCAGTAAGGGAGTAAGGGAGCTCAGTCGCCGCGCGTAATAAAATACGCGTTGAAAATGTCCATCAAACATAGAAATAATATCACTTTATACTCACGAGATATAGTATAATATTATTTCTAAGCCACCAAACAAGAAATGTGATTAAATTTTGAATGAATACGTGCATATAGTGAGAGACATGCCGTATCTATCTCAAATCTATTGCATTTAGATCCTGGCTCCAACAGAAAATGTTTATTTTTCTTTTTCTTCATGTCGTGTGAGTTTCGAGTCGATCGACCCGATGAACCCTAATGTCAGAGTTTTCAAACCGCCCAATAGCACACCTAATAAGCCTCTGACATGGTTTGTGTATCGACCCACTGACAAAAACAGCTACCGGGACCGACGGCTTATGTCCTCCGAAGCACGTTTTTTTTTCTTTCATACAATCAGGAGATTTAGATTTTTCAATGGTAGATGCTAATAAATGTATGTTTGTTATTTCATTATTTAATTATGACCGCAATGCGGCAAGTTTTGTCCCAGTTTATCGATATTTGAAGAGCGCAGGAGCCATCCTTTCCGTACAACGGTCGAATGTCGACTGAGTTAGGGAGACAGCGGCCGGGTAATGTAAATGAAACGCCCTTAGTAACGGCCCTGCTCACCGGCCCGGCAGAACGGGTAATGTAATCGCTGAGTGTCACTGAAGCTGAAGACATGATTTTGATGAAAAATCAATATGGCTACAATCAGGCGCCATTTTGTGAAAATGAAAAAAAATCAAAACTATGAACTATGCCGAGTGGGGTATCATTGAATAGGTATTTGAAAAACAATTCGAGTTTTCTTACATAATTTTTCGTTTTGAACACTCGTTTAAGATCAATAACAATTAAAAATTTTAAAGCTCACTTTTTATTCAACGCAGTTGGGTTTTTAAAAATACAAATAATAAATACTTGTTTTAAATAGGTAGGTACTACTGAATTATAGATACTAACATAAGTATGGTACAGCTGTTACAAACTTTAGAAATGTACCTACTGAATTTGTTATTTTAAGTGCGCGGAAATTCAATACATATGGAATTTGCAAATATTTTGTCCATTTTTTATTTTAAAGTTTCTCACTTTTTTCGCATTTCTATATAAAAAAAAAAAACAATTCTGGCAACTAGTATTAAGAATGGTAAAAAGGGAAAGATTGGTGAAAACACCAGTCTTAAATGTGATATAAAGTAATTGAATGAACATAATATTATAGCTCAGTGTATTCCGAACATAATATAGCTCAGTGTTAAAAAAAAAATGTCTATAACTTACCACCGCAAAGACAGCTAAAAGTTTACAAGACACCATTTCGTATAAAGTCTAGACCAAATCTGTGTCGGATGTAATTAAATCCTCCAAACCCTTGGCCTTTTATAGTAAAAGTCTTTCTAAACGAAATATTTGTACAACTGGTATTTATTTATTGATCATACTTGATTATACGTAGGTTTTTATTATAATTTATTACAAACTAGCGGCCCGCCCCGGCTTCGCACGGGTAAACATAATTAGGGCCTCTGACATGGTTTCAGTAACGACCACTATCAACGACAGCGATTTATTTCTATGAAACTTGATAAATCCAGTCATCAGTGCGGGCGGCGGGCGCGTCATATTTTTTGATTTCGCGTAAGTTTATACGTTTGATATCTTCTAAAGTATTGATCGAAATTATATAGTGTAAAGAACAATTATAATCTACATTTAATGTATTAGCTTCCAAATGTGTTTATTTGGATAAGGATTAATGTTGTAAATTGTTAAAATCGCTTCGTAAATAAGCCATTATTTTTCGTAAAAAGTAAAGAATAAAAATGGTTATTATGAGTTATCCCTAAGAGATAGACATATACCATCGACTTTTGTTGACCTTATGAAGGTGTACAATATTGTAGTACATTATTTAGATCTATCTCGTAGGGTTTAGCCAGCGATTGCAATGTAAGCGCAAAAAAATGAATTTATTTACGACATAGCATTAGAAACCTCTAAAATTATCAGTGATTCTCTACTATATTATGCATGTGTTATTATACATATAAACCTTCCTCTTGAAACACTCAATCTATTAAAAAAAACCGCATATAAATCCGTCAAGTAGTTTTAAAGATCTAAGCATTCAGACATACAGACATACAGACAGCGGGAAGCGACTTTTATACTATGTAGTGATAGTGATGTCACCCTTAAACTTTATGTTGTGATAGGAAAGTTGTTGTTGTATGGTTTCTTAGTGAAGGACCTGGGTTAACGAGTTCATTCGCGCCACGTATATGTCACAGGGAAATAACGAAACCAGGGATTTCGCAAAATCCCTAGGGATATCGCAAAGTCCCGGAAGAAGACGTAATCGATTGATCATTCTGTCGCAGGGAGATGACGAAACCAGGGTTTCGCGACGCGATATCCCTAGGGATATCGCAAAATCCCGGAAGAAGGCGTAATAGATTGATCATAACACCTTCTTACTGAAAATGTTAAGGGATTTGTCATTTCACTAGAATGAGGTCAACGCCACTTTTAAAAACGGCCACTTCTAGCAATAATTTCGATAGTAACTCCAGGGTACTATTTGCTCCTCAATTCATTACTTCTAAAAAATGGTTAGTATTTAACCCTTCAACTGTATATTCCCTTTTTATTTATATCAAAATATTCTAAATTGCCACCGAAAATACTGATTGAACACTAAATTTGCTCATCAAATAAATCAAATATGTTCTACCAATTGATCTTCAAAGCTAAACTGTTTGACTGAATGACTATCTGTTAACTAAAAGTAAATCTAATAATTCTCTAAGTGCAACAAAATATTTTAACCTATTTTTGTGGTATCCATCACATGTTAAACATTTAAGAACATGAGTTATTTTATTACGCTGCACTCGCTCGGCTCGTGCGTAGGTTAGGCTGTAGTAGCTTACGAACAAATTTTTTTACCCTGTATTTTCTTCCATTTCTATGTCGTTTCTGGCACATCGCCGGCCGCTGCCGCGGCACGCTCGCTGCGCTCGCTCGGCTTGTGCGTTGTGGTCACTAGTCTAACCTAACCTGGCGTCAAGCATTGGAGTATGTAACCTCAAAAATTATGCTTTGAAAATTATTTTGGAAATTCCGTTGTAATATAGGATAATTTAGTGTGCAAAACAGTATTTTAGATTTACGATGAGTTATTTTGTTTTAAGATGCGTATATCTGTGGTTTGAGCTAGATTTTTGGTGTAAATTATGTTTAAAAAATCATCAGATTTTGATCAATTTTTTTCATTTTTTAGTAGAATATGTTTAGGTGATCAATTAGTTAATTTGTAGTACAGTCATTTATTTGATAAGCAGTAGGTTATTTAGTAGAGAAATTTTGTTTGCTTAAATTTTAAATAGAGGTGCATTTTAAAATTCCCGCTAAAAAATCCTTAGGCTGTGCCTTAGGTCTAAATCTAAGAAAGTGACAGAGAAAAGTTTTGTAAATGTCTATATTTTGCGAGTTATCATTTTTAACGAGAAATGACGCCACCGCTCATGGTAAAAGAAAAATAAACGAAAATTTCCTTACTAACTGAGTGATTGAAGGACTCATCAACGCAGAGCCTAAACTACTAAAGCTAAAGTCATGAAATTTAAACAGCAGGTTTCTTTTATAACGTAACCTTTCAGTGAGAAAGGATTTTTGAATTTTTCAAGGGATGGAAGTTTGTATGGAACTCTGTCAATTTTGAAGTTAGGATCTTCCATAATTGTGTTTAGGCTAATGATTAAAAAATAATAGACACGTGTTTCAGCTTTTTTGAAAATTCCGTCCCCAAATGGGTAAAAAAGGGAGAAAAGTGCCATTTCAAACAAACAAACATTCATCGAATGTATCTGAAATGCTTTGAAATAAGCCGAGTTTCCATTGTGCAAGTCGCTTGCGCGCCAGTTGTGATAGTTACAAGTAACTTGCGCAATGCGCAATAGTTTAGTTTAGTTTAATTTATTTATTTCACAATACAGGTTTTACAATAAAATTAAATAACAATCAATAATATAATGTCCACCGTAATTAATATGTCAACAATTAAAATAAAAACAATAATAATTGTAATACAAATTAATAATTCAAATTTCACGTCGAAAAAATATTTCATCTATACTATAGTCCTTAGAGCAACACGAGCGGAAGGCCGTGTTGCTCTAAGCTATAGTCATAATACAAAATACATACAAATTAAAAATTACATTTGAATTAAAAATTAAAATTCATATAGGTACTCTGTTACAGAGGAAAATGATGTTTCCAATAAAAGGTTCTTTAATCGATCAATGGAAACCTTAACTCAACATGCATGTAAGCTGCAAGTGCTAGTTATAAGGTGATGGATGACACTTACATGCCAGTGCTGCTGGTTCTGTTATTTTAGTTTGGTCCTGTCACTTTCTAAAATTTGAATAAAATAGAAACAGAAATACAACAGCTAATTATCATTCTGTCAAAGTGACGTATAACGCTTAAAATAAGTCGAGACCATCGAGCATGCCATCTTATTTAAGGCGATTAACGTCACTGTGACAGGATTTTTATCAGATGTTGTGTCTATTTTATTCAAATTTTAGAAAGTGACAGAACCAAACTTAAATAAGTTAAGGTGTTTTAAATAAGTTAGGTGTAATAAGGTGTTCCGATTTTTTGGTGGGACCATTTCACAAATTTCGAATCTGCAAAAAATAAACTGCAGACTAGGCTAAAATATGTAGTAAAAAATGAATTCATTGGATTCGTTGAAATCTGACACTTGATCCATCACAGACAAAAGTTAGAGGTAAAATAAAATCTCACACTCAGCGGAAACTGCCACAAATGGTAACATTTTGTAAAAAATTAAATTAAAAATTTAAAATACCCCCGACAAACAATCCTTTAAAAAATAAAAAATAAAACGGCCATACCTTTCGAATAACTCAACAAATATTCTTCATAAAATATAGTTAAGAACCATCGCGGTAAAATTACCATTCAAATAAAAAAAAACTGCATTCAAATCGGTAACCCGTTTGGGAGTTACGATGCCACAGAAACAGAAACTTATAACACCCCTCGTTTTTGGACGTCGGGGGTTAAAAATCGGAACAAAGGACTGGAAGATCTGGATCATGCTTAAGTGCTTGTATAATGAAAACTCGGCTTTATGTTCCCAACCAATTATTATGTTTATTTCCATTGGCATTTTTTTTTTTTTTGGTAATGTACGGAATCCTCAATGTAAATCTTTCGATTTTCTTATTTTTACTTACTCGGCTTTATGTTTCCAACCAATTATTATGTTTATTTCCAGGCGATGGCATTTTTTTTTTTTTTGTAATGTACGGAATCCTCAATGTAAATCTTTCGATTTTCTTATTTTATTTTGCCCAGTGTCTACGTGCGTAGATATAGGTACTTCTCTTATACTGGGTGTAAGGGACAGCTTCCCGCAAACTGATAGGGGTTGCTCGGTCAATGACTGAACAACTTTCACCAGGTAATTTTTTCAGGTAATGAAATATTTTTTTGGCTTTTCCATACAAATTGTTTGATATAGGTGGTCATTTTGTATGGGAAACGTAATTTTTTTTTATTTGCCCAGCAGTGGGATGATGTACGCTAAAAAAAACCTGGCGTAAGTTGTTCAGTTTCGTTGGCACAGCAACCCCTATCAGTTTGCGGGAACCTGTCCCTTACACCCTATGTAAGTTATATAAATTAGTTACCTTCTAAGTTCAGTAACATTATAAAAAAACACTGTCTGACGCATATAAAAATCCTAATGAATAGACAATTCTTACAAAACAACTACTTTACCTGCGTCTGTTTATTTAGGTACTTATTTGTTTGGAATGTACCTACTTACGTCAATACGTTTATTTATTTGTTTGAAATAGATGGAATATACTAGCTAGGTAAGGTAAGTACTTACTTCCATATTTACGTATCAAACCTTAGAGCAACACGGCCTTCCGCTCGCTCGGCGCTCGCCCGGACGAGCTGCTCTAAGTATCAAACAAATAGACGCAGCTACCGGAGTAAGTAGATAGAAAAACTCAATTATGTCAAAAAATAAAATAATCTAAAAATAAGTTGTAGGGTGGTGGTAACACTGAGTTTTTATTTTGTAGCGGAGTAACACTGGTTCTTATTAAAAATAAATAGGGTGGTGGTAACACTGAGTTTTTATTTTGTAGCGGAGTAACACTGGTTCTTATTAAAATACACTAAACTAAAAATTATATTGCTTCAAAATTACATACATACATACATAAAATCACGCCTATATACCTAATGGGGTAGGCAGAGCGTCAACAACAACAAAGGTCGTTCCGCCACGTGTGACAAGTTTTGAGGACTTTTCAGATTTCAGATAGACCTGTATATTGCTCGTAGTGACAGGTTGTCAGCCCATCGCCTAAATTACAATTACATTTAGTTGGCGTATTCTATGTTTTTCTTTCTCTCCCAATCCAGCATGAAAGGAATTTAAAATTAAAACTACTTTATCTCATTTTAGTCAATATTTGAGGTTGCCATTTTATACTTTTCATCAATGATTCAGGTTACATTTCCAAAAATTTCAGCCAAATCATCCGACCGGAAATTTTCAAATAGTTTACTTATGCAACTGAACAACTTCGCCTAGGCTAGGTCGAAATATTTTATAAAACAAACCTATAAAAATTGTTCTAATAGCACAATTTGATTTGTGTAACAATAACAACCACTATTAAAGACAGCGACCGGGACCGACGGCTTAACGTACCCTTCGAAACACGGAATCTTTTTTCTTTCAGACAATCAGGACATTCAGCCTGCATTGTCCTAACCAAACTGGGGGAAATCTCGTAAAGTGAGCAATTTAAAAATATGTATCAACACTGTGTTCCACGCTTTGGAACCAAACCCAGGACCTCCGGATCGGAAGCCCATGGCTCAGACCACTAGACAATGGAGGCAGATACTAAACTTTATCTCTTTTTCCAGAGTGAAGCTGACGTTCGTCCTACACGACGGCCAGAAGATCCAGACGGAGGGTAAAGTAGGCGACACACTACTTGATGTGGTGGTGAATAACGACCTGAACATCGAGGGGTACGGCGCGTGTGAAGGCACCCTTACTTGCTCCACCTGCCACGTTATTCTGAAGAAGCAGGATTATGACAGGTAAATTACGGGTTATGACAGGGAAACATCGGATTATGACAGGTAAATCTATCTGCCCACTGCTAAATATAGGCCTCCCTCTGCCATACCTCCGCCAAGGACTTGCAACTGTGCCAGTTGCGTGCACTGATTTTCAGCGCTTTTTGCAAGTTCTATTCATCTTGTAAATAAGACTTATGAATCTTATGGGCTAACAAACGCGCCACGATAAAAAATCGTACATACATAGGTACATAAAATAACGCCTTTATCCCTAATGGGGTAGGCAGAGCAAAAACTACCTAAACATAAGTTGCTCCGCCGCGTCTGACAAGTTGCGAGGGCTAATACAGATGATGATTATGTATATTGCGATACTGACGAGTTGTCAGCCCATCGCCTGAATCACAATACTGAAACCCTCGAATCCCTTCGCTGATTTTTTCAGCATGCCCGGGAGGAGATGCAGCTGGCACATTCTATGTTTTCTATCACTCCAGTCCAGCATTAATTAATCTCCTCCCGGGCATGCTGAAAAAAACAGTTGTTCAGTATTTTATCAATATGAAATAATAATAAAATATGAAATCTTATATCTTCCTTTTCTAGGTTACCAGAAGAGCCTTGTGATGAAGAACGCGACATGTTAGACCTGGCTTACGGTCTGACAGACACGTCGCGTCTCGGTTGCCAGATCACGCTGACCAAGGATCTGGAGGGGCTAGAGGTGCAGGTCCCTGAGACCATCAATGATGTGAGGAGTTGACGTAGCTCTTCAACATCATGACGACGTGCAGAATGTAGATAATCACATTACATGTTTCCCAAAATAAAAGATTAATAGATATTATAGATCATTCAGGTTGTCAAAATCATAATTAAACTGTACAATTTTCCCGATGAAAACCAAAATCATCTGAAACTGAACAAATTTTCCGTAGAAAATCAAGGTCGTCTGTAACTACTCATGAAACTTCGGTTATTTGGGATGTCTATTTTTTTTTTATCACCTATTTATATGTTTCCTGAAGCCCGGATGGTGTAGGTAGTGGATAGGGCCGCGGCCTTCTGTGCAGGAGGTCGTGGTTCGAATCCCACCACGTACCAATGTGCTTTTCGGTTTTCAAATTTCATATGTACCTACGTTTATTCGGTGCTTTTACGGTAAAGGAAAACATCGTGAGGAAACCTGCACACACCTACGAAGAAATTCAAAGGTTGTGTGTAACCTAATCTAGGATTGGGTCTGGTTTCCCTTCTGGGTTGCGGAGGTCAGATGGCAGTCGCTCTGTGTAAAAACCAGTAGGCACCATCGTTCAATCCCCTAGATGAGGTAGCCGACCCCGAGATATACGGGAAAAAGGCTAGGAAGATGATGATGATTTAATTGTTTCCTGGGGAAAGTTGTTTAGTTTTATGGGTACGCCCTTAAAAATGAGGTTAGCTGTTTTTTTTTACACATTTTTCAAATATAATTCGCCCTATTCATAATGTTTCTTGGGGAAAGTTGTTCAGTTTTATACTGGTCAGTGAATGTTGAAATTACTCGACATGTTAGACCTAGCTTACGGTCTGACAGACACGTCGCGTCTCGGTTGCCAGATCACGCTGACCAAGGATCTGGAGGGTCTAGATCTAGAGGTGCAGGTCCCTGAGACCATCAATGATGTGAGGAGTTGACGTAGCGAGTCATAATCATGTAGAATGTAGATAATGTTTCTGTATTTTCACATTACATATACTAGATTAATAGATGCCTAAATAGTTCTTCATTGCGGTTGTAAACTATAAAAAAATGGCCAAGAGCGTGTCGGACACGCCCATATGTAGGGTTCCGTAGCCTTATATCTTTACTTATAACAACATAATTATCTTCAAAATTTGATTTCAAGCTCATGCAAAAGCTATTTAAGGATCTTTTCACCTTTACTTTACAGATTAAGTAGTTTTTGTTGAAGCTGTTTTTCTTAAATTTTTCACAAACTATTAATGCTACACTTTTCGTTATAGTTTTCAAAACTACTACAACTAAAGACCTATATTCCATATTTTTTGTATTTATACTTTCGAAGAAATGACTGGAACAAATTTGTGACAAATACTGCAACTATGAATGCAAATATCTCGAATCAAAATTTTTTAAGAATTTTTTTTTCAAAGAAACCTCCATTTTATTTTAAAAGACCTGTCTAACGATACCCACTCAATATACCTACTACAAAAAATTCTGAACCCCTTTCACTTGTATAGGAGGGGGTACAAAAATAATATTTTTTAATTATTTTTTTACATTTCTAGATTTGCGTTATTATAATCTATCTTGATATCAAATTTCATGGTAGTAGGTGAAAAACTGAGGTTTTTACAGGGGCGCGGCATACAGACAGACAGACAGACAGACATGGCGAAACTATAAGGCGGTTTACACACTGCCGGCGGAATACGCCGCGTAGGGCGGATATTGTCTATGGTCCATTGTTCTGAACAATGGACCATAGACAATATCCGCCCTACGCGGCGTATTCCGCCGGCAGTGTGTAAACCGCCTAAGGGTTCCTAGTTGACTACGGAACCCTAAAAAGAATGTCAAAAGGTTCTTTTTTATAACCATATTTTAGGGTCTGAAAATACCTACCCATGAAACTAAACAACTTTCCTCAAGGAACAGCCAAATAGAATAGAGATTTTTATGGACGTAATTTATATAGAATTGTTATTATAATAACTTAGTGAAACAATGCAACTTTGACCGCGCTTTCATATTGTACACGACATTATATTATACCGACATGGCAGCTATAAGATGATTATAATTATGAGACGTCGGTTGATTTTCCACCCTTGGATTTTCTTGCTAGCAGACCTGTTCCAGAATATTATAACCTGGGCCTTTTAAGGGTGAATGAAACATACATCACGTCTTTATCCCTGATGGGGTAGGCAGAGCAAAAACGACCTAAACAAATTGGTCGTTTTGCCACGTCTGACAAGTTTTGAGGGATATTACAGTACAGATGATTATGTATATTGCTATAGTGACGGGTTGTCAGCCCATCGCCTAAATTGCAATACACTGAATCCCTCGAATCTCTTAGCTGGTTTTTACAGCATGCCCGGGAAGAGATGCAACTGGCACATTCTATGTTTTTCTATCATCCCAGACCAGCATGGAAGAAATAAATAAAAGCTCAAAATAAATAATAACAAATAATAGAACAACACTCGGGTATTAAGTTTAAATAATGTTATGTTATGAAATGAGTGATGTTACCTATATTTAAACTGAGATGTAGGTACCTATATTTTCTTTTAATAAACATTCATATTATATTTTATTTGATAGTTGTACGTATCTTCGTAAAAGGGGTATCATATGTTGGACTTAACGTATTGTAACATCTTTATGTACCATGTGATTCGCAATAAAAATATATGAATATGAATAATTGATAGAATCAATAGTTAGTTTTTTTATAAACAGTTTTTTTTTAGTTCCACCCAGTAATACTAAAAAATTTCCACATAGAAAATAAACTTGTATCTAAAAATGGAAATGATGGCAAAAATAGGTATGGGTTAGTTTCGAACTTTTACGATCCACGACGAAATGTTGTCATCGTTTTATTTCGCGCACTGTTCTTCACTATACTATTATAAGTGCGCAACACAACATAAAGAGATAATGCGAAGACAATTTTATTGTCGTGGCGAGGCGACAATATTCTGCAAAGACCTGGTAATCATTGCTTTTACATTTTCGAATATAAATTTTCATGTTATTTGTTGAATTTGAAGAGTTTCCACCTTACTTATAGTAGTCACAAATCCTTACCAGTTTAACCTATGAGATGGGTGGGTGAAAAAAATAATTTTAATAGACCAAGTTTTTAAAACAATAATATTATTTTATCGAAGTTTAATAAATAGATTATGCTTGTTTAAAAAATGTGTTTTATTGTCTTTCTTACCCCCTTCTAGTGTTAAGTAGTCAACCAACCTGCAGGCCTATGATGCGCACTGTAGACTTCGATTAGATTAGTCTATACGTATTGCAAACTTCAGCAGCGCGATTACATTACCCGGCCGATCGGGCCCGATTTGATATACATTGCTGCTTAGCTTC